>JAUTXW010003886.1:0-62500 GCA_030620095.1 Kuschelorhynchus macadamiae
TATTGAAATCGGCTATTAATAATTTGATAGAAAATTTGGAACAAAAAATTAAAGGTAAATTATATTATAATATTTTTCTTTGTGAAATTATAAACATTTCTTTTGCAATTATTATATACACTGTATGTAAAATGTCCCGAACTCCCAACATATTATGGAAAGAACGCAAGTTATCGAAAAATACTTCGTACTAAAGTCACAGGTTTCATAAAAATACAAAATTTGAAATATACAAAGTTGTATTTTCTTAAATCAAACACCACATTTCTCATTATACTTAACATTTTAGGTAAAAGTATATAAAGCATTTTCTATTTATAAATCTAATAGTTAGTTCTAGAGACTAAATTTGTGATCTCTATTTAATTTAATGTTGAAAATGCCTGACAATGCAATATGTTAATGTTTCCCTAAACCATTAACGTCAGCTGGTTTGAATGGGTATACTTTATTTTTCAAATGTTCTCAAAGAAAACAATCAAGGAGCTTAAATTTGATGATTTAGCTGGCCATTATATTCTTCCTCTTCTTCCGATCCATGGATTAGAGAAAATATTATCTAGATACATTCTTACCGGCAATCCAGAATTAGGTGAGACAACATCATCTTTTACGGTATTGGGTGAGACTCCATATGAAACCAAGTATACAAAAAATTTGGCCCAACTTAATTTTTAATTGCTGGTATAATTTGATTTTCCATCATGCCAAGCTAAATTTTGGGAGTTAAGTTTGCCATCAAAGAACAAGGATCCTATTACCATTGTGCCAAAAACATTCAGCCCATAAATTACTCTGCCCATGGGTGTTCCGCATCCAAAAATGATAAACTTATTACTGATAAACATTTTTCATATTCTCTAAAATAAATTCAAAACGGCAATTGGTCTATAGTTAGTTGGATTATTACAACTACCATTATTAAAAATAGGTGTAACACGTTTCATTGTCAGGTTTAAAAAAAAAATAACCGATTTTTAGCAATTTTTCTTAATCTGTAATACTCTTATTTTAATGACTATTTAACTAGAATGTTTTACACCGGCAATAAAATCTGTATTCATCTGACAATATTCGTAATTTACTGTTACGAGATAAAACCAACTTCATTGTATTGCCGCGGCCGCCCAATTTTTTGTCACACCTATCAACCTTTATTCTATTACTTTTCATTATGAACTCTCCTGAAATAGTCATGCATTGGTTGCTAATCTGTGGTCATGCCAAATACCACTCGAGAAAAAATTCTGTATGCAAAATTACTCTCTTGATTTTATTAAAGTTTGTCGTCTTTTGATAATTTCGGTCATGAAATTTTTAATAAAATCGCTCGCCAGACGGCTTGTGATTTTGTCAAGTGTCATTCGCAAAATTGCCGGCAAAATTTCTTCTCTTGTAGTATTATATATGAAAATAAAAGTGCCCCAAACAGTTTCATTTGTGAGTTTTCTTACTTTAATTATCGCAACTCTCGATTTTTGCAAATCATTAATATGCTTTCTTTTACCAGTAGTTTTATATATTTATGAAAACAGCAACAGTCACTTTTCCAACAAAACAAAATGTTTTAACGTCTCGAAAACGAAGGGGCAATAATATAGCAGAGTAATGGATGATATTGGCTGTGTCCCAGGGCCACCTGTTCGTATAAATATGACACAAATATTTGCGTTTTTACAGGAACTGACATCTATTAAAACATCTTTAGCCACATCGATGCATCGGTTAGGTAAATATAAGCCCTACCTCCTCATAGTACCTACACGATAGGCTAAGGTCCTCCCATATTCACGGAATAAAGAGATACATTCTTAAATTAAAAATTAAATGGGGTTAATTAGGATTATCTCAGAGGTCTCTTTTATGTTAGCTGATTGTGATGTGAGGTGCAGTCGTAACTATATAATTATAGGTAAAAAGAAACACGAAAATTCGATTTCCACTACTGTATTTTAAAAAATAATACGACAATATTGTTTCGTTACACAGTAACTTCTTCAGATAGAATGTAATATTCAAACATTTATGTATATATGTACAAAAAACTAAGTACCTAAGTGTAATAAAATTACAAATGGCTATAGAGATAGTCCCTATAAACACTGCCGCAATCAGACATATCAGGCGCCATTGTTTACAGGTTTACAATAAAGTCTAAATAAAAAAGAAAGAAGTACTGTTAATATAATTATATTCGCGTCCAGCCCGAATATATTATCTTAAATCTCACAACGTAGTCCGTTTCCAGCGGCTACATACCGTGCACCTTTCAAAGTACAAATCAAAAAGCTTCCCTTCTCCGCGCCTCGCCCTGGCTCCTAACATTGTATTTACCAATCGATATTCATTCGTTTTTGGTGCATCGTACCGTGCGGCCGGTCGGCGGGCGCTCAATTTCGCCTGAAATTTCTCGCGTCGACCTTTACTTGTTTATGTAAATATTGATATTGTGTTTTCGCTGAATTGTGTTACTGGGAATTTCCGTTGCGTTTAAGGCAAGTTAGATATTGACCAATAGATATGTAAGTATTCAATATACATTTTTCTGTTTAGATATTTTTTACTTTCACGATGGGAAAAAGACGTAGAGATCGATCTCGAGATAGTTCCTCCAGACGATCTTCTAGTAGAGAAAATAAAGATCTCCGCAGAAAAATTAGGAAACTGGAAAAGGAAATAGATAGGACCCGTTCATCAAAACCTAATAGGCACTCACGCTCCCGTTCTCTCTCTCGTCACCGTGGGTGTCGCTCTCCTAGTGAGACGAACACACGTAGAGAAAAATCACAAAGTTGTGATGAAAGTCGCGCTCCTAGTGAGGCGATTTCACGTATAAATCTTGGCAATAGACAATCACGCTCCTGTTCTCGCTCTCATTACCGTGGGTGTCGCTCTCCTAGTGGGACGAACACACGTAGAGAAAAACCACAAAGGTGCTATGAAAGTCGCGCTCCTAGTGAGGCGATTTCACATGTAAGTCTTTCAAAAAGAACCTCCGTTCCACATGAAGGTCGTCCTCCGAGTAAAATGACTTCACAAGAAAATCGGGATGTAGAACGACGCAGTCCAAGTGTTGCTATTTCACTCTACACAAGGGATCAGCTATCCATGGACTATGACTTGGATGATCAAAATCCAAATGACGAAAGGTCTATTGTTGAACTGCAAGGTATGGAACATTCTACTCCACCTCCGTTATTAGCACTCACTGATGATGCTACTATATCTGAAGAATCCCGTATTCTATTGGGCCCGGATCCGAACAAAAACAAAAAATCCTAGTTTAAGTTACATTCCGCTATAGAGCCGATATGGAGTAATATATTATCCTCCGGTCTCTCTAGGGAAGATAAGGATATTCTGCTTGCCAAATATGACTTACCCGAAAATCTCAGTTTGCTAAGTCCTCCCAAACTTAACCCGGAGATTGAGATAAGCATGAATAGTCTTCACATTTTAAGAGACAAAACGCATGTTTAAATCCATTGAAAAAGTCGGAAAAGAATTGCGGCCCTTCCAAACGTTTTATTCCCGATCTCTGGCTGGTCCTTCCCATACTCTATCGAGGAAGAGAGTTGGGGGGGGGCGATAGGGATAAGCCTCATACCATCACCAGCGCTCAGTTAAACTGGCAAGGCCCATCTCACCAGAGGAGGGAAGTGAGATCACAGAGAGGGCGCCCCTCGTACCCTCAGAGAGGCCGCCCCTCGTACCCTCAGAAAAACCGCAGGCGCTAATGGTAAGTAGTCAACACGCTGGTCGCCTACAATTTTTTAAAAGTGCTTGGAAAAAAGTGGCTCCAAATTCCATGGCCTTGTCTTGGATTAAGGGGTATAAAATTCCCTTTACTCAGGTACCCCCTTTCACGGAGATTTTGTCACGGCACAGCCCCTCAGCAAGCGAAACCGTTCTCATAAAGTCATCCATTAATGATCTTCTTACACTAGGAGCGGTCATGGAATGTAAATGGCAACCTGATCATTTTATATCTCCTGTGTTTTTGGCAAATAAGTCAAATGGTGGGAAACGGTTTATACTTAACCTCAAAAGACTAAATGAATTTGTGATTGCCCCGCATTTCAAAATGGAAGATCATAGAACTGCTTCTAGGTTAATAAATACAGAATATTTTTTGACAACTCTAGATCTAAATGACGCGTATTTTTCTATCCCAATTCATCCAGATCACCGTAAATATCTCAGGTTTCAATTTGATGGTAAAATTTATGAATTTACTTGTGTTCCCTTTGGCCTTTCTTCAGCGCCATTTTGTTTCACAAAATTAATGAAACCAGTAGTTTCTAAATTACGGCAAGAGGGAATACTGTGTGTTAATTACCTAGATGATTTTTTAATTCTCGGCGAGTCGAAGGACCAATGTTTTAAAAATACTAAGTTCCTTATAAACCTGTTACAAATGTTGGGTTTCACAATAAACGGGGAGAAAAGTTCCTTGGATCCCAGTCAGTCCAAAAAATTCTTAGGTTTTGTCTTTGATACCAATAAAATGGAAATTTCATTACCACCAGAAAAGAAAGAAAACATAAAAAAGTTGGCTCATCATTTTAGATCTAGGTCAATTTGCAAAATTCGAGACTTTGCAAAATTAATTGGTGTTTTAGTCTCGGCTTGTCCAGCAGTTAAGTATGGCTGGCTTTACACTAAGGCTTTGGAACGTGAAAAGTTTTTAGCTCTCACTCAGCACAATTTAAACTTCGATGCTTTAATGTCAATACCAGTACACCTTCACCCAGATCTTTTGTGGTGGGAACATGCAATTTCTAATTCATTCAACAATATTAAAAAGGATAACTATGCGAAAGAACTTTTTACTGACGCTTCGCTAACAGGATGGGGAGCATGTTGCGACGGGGAGAAAGCGCATGGTTTTTGGAGTGAGTCAAACAAAAAATCTCACATAAACTACCTAGAACTTCTTGCGATATTTTTTGGTTTAAAATGTTTCGCAACCAAGCTCTCAAAATGTAACATTCTGCTAAGATGTGACAATACTACGGCATTGTCATATATTAACAGAATGGGTAGTGTACAATATCCAGAATTATGTAACCTAACAAGAGAAATATGGCAATGGTGTGAAGCTAGAAATATTTGGCTTTTTGCCTCGTACATAAGTTCTGGGGATAATTACGAAGCAGACGAAGAATCACGCCAAACTACCTCGGAAACCGAATGGACACTATCCCATAATGCTTATAATTTAATAATCAAGCATTTTGGATTACCGGAGGTAGACCTTTTCGCTTCTCACATTAATCATAAATGCGAAAGGTATGTTTCGTGGCACCGAGATCCAGGTTCGTTTGCTGTCGATGCATTTACCCTCAGCTGGAGATCATTTTATTTTTATGCATTTCCACCATTTTCTTTGATTCTAAGAACAATTCAAAAAATTATCCAAGACAAGGCTGAGGGAATCTTATTGGTACCTTATTGGCCGGCCCAGGCGTGGTACCCTCTTTTTTCCAAGTTAATTGTAGGGAAAGAAATTTATTTAACTCCATCTCCTGACTTACTTTCTTCTCCTTTTAGGCAAGTCCACCCTCTAGCCCACCAACTTACTCTGGTGGCCGCCAGGTTATCAGGGACTCGTTCTTAGCAAGAAACGTTGCGGAAATAGCCATTCCAACTATAATTTCTTCAATCGCAGAATCAACAATTAAACAATACGACAGTACTTATAAACTTTGGTGGGACTATTGTCACCTTCAGAAACTTCCTTTATATGAGGTGTCTAACAACGAAGTCATCACCTTTTTGCAAACTTTGTCAGAAAAACGTAGTTATAAGTATGGGGCCTTAAATTCACATAGATCTGCTCTTAGTCTAATTTTACCTAGCTCTCTTGGAGATGATCCAATAATAAAAAGATTCATGAAAGGAATGTCACGTCTAAGACCCTCCCAACCAAGGTATTCGAATACCTGGGACCCCCAGATTCTCCTTAAATATTTAGAAAATCTTCCTGTTCAGTTGAGCCTTCAACAAATTTCCCAAAAATTGGTTACCCTTTTGACGATCCTCACAGGTGGTAGGCTTCAGACAATCTCTTTAATTAGAATATCCAATATCATGGACGATACTCATAAAATCCAAATAAATATTACAGACCAGATCAAAACTTCAATGGTAAGCAAAACCCAACCAACCCTACATATCCCTTTTTTCAAAGAAAACTCCAAACTTTGCGCAGCGACAACCCTTAAAACCTATTTAAAAATAACAAGTCCAATTAGAAAACAGGATCAAGACTTTCTTTTCTTAACTGTGAAGAAACCACACAAAACAGCGTCTAAACAGACTCTGAGTAAATGGGTAAAGCAGACATTATCCTTTGCAGGAATAGACACCTCTAAATTTAAGCCCCATTCAACAAGGCATGCCTCAACATCTGCAGCCTTAAGACAAGGGATTTCTCTGGAAACAATCTGCAGAACAGCTGGATGGTCGGAGCGTACGGCCACCTTTGCCAAATATTATAATCGACCTCTTTCGGATAAAACTGAATTAGCCAAAGCTGTTTTACGTCTTTCTACAGACATGAAACAATAATAATTACAATATACTCGTAATATGATAATATTATAGATATTAATTTTAATTTTTTCAGTTGATTTCATTTGTTTGATTATGTTGCCATATTTATATATTTTTATTTTGTTATATTAGTTAACATTTATCAATATGGTTATTCTGTGTTCCTACTACAATAGTAATTAGGCTTAGCAGAGAAGAATTATCTTAGATTATGTTTTTTCGATTATAGTGTTTTTACTTTACATCAGTGTTTGTTTTACTTTTCTTTTGTCCAATAAAGTAGCAACTTCAACTTTCTTTGAACATCTACGTTGTGAGATTTAAGATAATATATTCGGGCTGGACGCGAATATAATTAAACGATCAAACGAATTTACCTGAAGTGAAGTTCGATCGTAATTATATGAAGCGTCCAGCCCGAATATATTATCTTCGCGCCCGGCCCGTATACCCTAATAGTTGCTTAGCTTTATTGGACTAAGTTTATCTTTGAAGAATGAATATCGATTGGTAAATACAATGTTAGGACCCTGGGCGAGGCGCGGAGAAGGGAAGCTTTTTGATTTGTACTTTGAAAGGTGCACGGTATGTAGCCGCTGGAAACGGACTACGTTGTGAGATTTAAGATAATATATTCGGGCTGGACGCTTCATATAATTACGATCGAACTTCACTTCAGGTAAGTTCGTTTGATCGTTTAATTTTCTGCTATAAAAACAAATGTTGAGTGGTTTATAAGAGTGTTGTGACCCCATTATTTAATAGTCATTTTATTTGTGAATAGTCTTAAGTATTATATATTCATTAGTCTAGAGATAGTTTGACACGTAAATGCAATATTTAGACATACATTATATTTCGGCGGAACCTTCCGACAAAAGCTGCTTTAATGGTCGTTTATTGCAAGGGAAATTCTAAGTAAACAATATGTATTTTAAATTCTACTTCAAATTCTATTTTATGCACGTTCTTCCGCCCCAAATATTATTATACCCGAAAAAACCTATCATAAACTCATTTACACTATGTCGATAAAGCTTGGGAAGGTTCAGCTATAAAAACATTAAAAGAAACCATTGTAGTACAGTAAGCAGTGGCGTAGCAAATACTCCTCAAATTACTTTTATAGACACCTTTTTTAATCAATTTTACAGATACGCCACTGCATCTCAAATTAGGGAATTCATATAAAAATAAGTTCTAGGTAGTCAGTATAGAGCAGGTCAGTCATTATGTCAGTACTATATTGTGAGTAGAATTAAGTCAGTAGACACAGTAAGAGTAAAGATTTGTTAGAAGTAAGAAGTGTCCCTCTTGTACAGAAGATAATAGAGAGATTTGAAACAAGTTGAAGTGTTTACATTTACTACCAGTGCTAGTACAAAATACTAAAATTATTAAATCATAACAGTGGTGGCATTCGGCGAGTAATAAAAATATTAAAACATAACATTGGTGGCAGCGGATCTGGATATACTACCCCGTGTTTTCTGAAGGAGCGCCTAGAACGCAGCAGGAATCACACCAGTTAAACCACATCGGTATACCAAAGAAAGGAAGTTTCAACAGACTTGGAGGAGCGCCCAGTACGCAACAAGTTTCGAGAAGAAGAAAGAAAACGAGGAAATTCGCCTTACGTTCCAGCTAACTAAGGATGAAGCTGTAAGTTTTTTTCTTTTATTTTCCTGTTGTGGTGACACTATTTGTTTTTTTTTTATATGTTATGCATTTTTGAAATTATATAGATATATTTATTTTGTGAAAGGTACTGCAAATACGTTGTGTGTTGAAAAAGTAATTGAATAATCGACCGTATAACTTATCTATATTTAAATTTTTACCCAAAATTTTTATTAGTATTTAATCTTTATAATTTTAACAAACAAAAAAATGGCTGAAGGAAAAGATGCAATTGATGTATTAAATTTAATAAATTCATTTGACGGCTACGGCGATGGAAATTCTCTTCAATTTTTTCTAAAAAAACTGTGACGCAGTAATGCATATTGTGAAAGAAAATGAAAAAAATAAATTAGCTAAATTAATTTTTGGTACTAAATTAAAAGGTAAAGCTCAAGAGGTGACACAATATAAAGAATTTTTAAATTGGGACGAAATTAGAGACTTTCTTTTAGAACAGTTTACGGATAAAAGACCGCCTTCTCATTTTTTAACTCAAATAATGAATATAAAACAAAACTTTAGGGAAACCGTTACAGAATATGGAGATAGATTAAGATACCTGCATAATAAATATAAAGAAACTTGTCATTTAAATTATGAACATAATTCTGCTAAGGTATTAATAGAAAATTTAGAGTCAATTTTAGTAAACACGTTTAGACAAGGGCTAAATGATGAAAATATACAAATTCGAGTAATTGCTGAAAACACAACAGATTTAGACAGGGCATTATCATTAGCAATCGAAATGGAACTCGAAAACAACGTTAGAGCAAAAAATTCAAATTTTAAAAATGTAGGTTTTGTGGGTCAGGGAAATAGAAATTTTAATAACCAAAATCCTAAACTTTTGTGTATGTTCTGTCATAAAAATAATCATATAACTTCTCAATGTAGGCAACTTATACAATATGAACAAAATATGGGAAGAAATAATTTTAATAATCCTAATTATCAAAGCTTCAGTCCACAACAACATTTTAACGCAAATTCTTCAAATGGGCAAAATTATAACGGGGAACAACTTATTAATGCTAGAAGTAATTTTTCTTACAGGGGAAACGATAATCATAATTACAATCAAAATACAAATTCACGAAATTTTAACAATAATTATAATGGGAACAATTATCGTCAAAATTATACCAATGCCCGTAGTTCAAACAGACCTCAAATGCTTTCAGAGATACCTCAACAACAGCGACGATACCGTCCTAACTATAATAATGAACCTGTCAATAATTTTCATCAAATACAAACTATAACGTCTCTACCCCCCAGTAGCCTCCAACACAATCTTAGTATTTCTCCTCCACAACCAACTACATCTGTCCAAGAATTTTCGGGAAACGACAACGAAGCCTTGGTTGTGAACAGCCCGCCAAGCGCTTCGTAAAAAGTTCAATCAGTATAAACAGTAGCTGTTCAAATAATAAGAATCCACTAGAACATATTAAAATCAAACCAACTCGTAATAATTCAAATAATATGTCTCCTAAGTCAGTATTATTCTCTAATAATTGTAAACAGTTAGATATAATTGAAATAACTTCATTGGGCACTAAAAAGTCAGAATTGCAAATTTTGTTAGATACAGGGGCTGATGTTTGTTTATTAAAGGAGTCGATTTTACAAGACTATTCAAAGCTAGATCAAAACTGTATTATTGAACTAAAAGGTATAAGTAAAGAACCGGTTTTTACGAAAGGTCTATATAATGTAACAATCCAATTAAAAGATAATAAAATATTAATTCATCCTTTTCATATCGTACCAGATAGCATTCCTATAAAAAATGACGGAATTTTAGGCCGCGATTTTTTGCAAAAATATAAAACTAAAATTAATTATGAAGAAGAAACTGTTTATTTTGAGAACAATTGCTTTAAGATTTCGCCTTCAGAGACTTTAACGACTATACCCCCAAGATGTGAAATGATAACTTATGCTTTGGCCAACGTTTCAGGTACTGAAGGTATCGTAAAATCGAAACAACTTGCTGAAAATCTCTATATAGGTTCTTCTTTGACCAAAGTACATAATCATAAATGTTTAATTAGTATTTTAAATATATCTAATGAACCCTTAACAATTACGTTACCCAGAGTTAACGTATAACCTATCACTAAAGGTGAATTTGACATTATAGAGCTTAGTCATAATAATAATAATATTGAAAATAACACGAATATAAATTACTTTGAACGTTTAGAAAAATTGAAACATTCTCTCAACTTAGAAGGATTAAATGTCGAGGAAACTAACTCACTTCTAGAAATTTGTGAAAATTTTATCGATATTTTTTATTTAGAAGGTGATAAACTCTCTTGTAGAAACACAATAAAACATAAAATTTCTACAGACCCTACTAAGGGACCTATTAATATTAAACCCTATAGATTACCTTTTCAACATCGGGAGGCTATAAAAGAACAAACCGATGCAATGTTAAAGGATGGAATAATTTCTCCGTCTTACAGTCCTTGGAATAGTCCCTTATTAGTGGGTTGGTTCATCAGGTTCAAATGGACGAAAATGATAAAAATAAGACAGCTTTTAGTTTTTCTACGGGGCATTTTGTTTACAATAGGATGCCTTTTGGCCTAAAAGGAGCTCCGGCAACCTTTCAGAGGTTAATGAATGCGGTCTTAAGCGGTCTTAGTGGCATAAAATGTTTTATTTATTTAGATGATGTCGTACTTTATGCTAATAATTTAAAAGAACATAATGAAAGGTTAATTGAGGTATTTGAACGGTTTCGGGAGCATAATTTAAAGCTTCAACCATTAAAATGTGAATTTTTAAGAAAAGAATGTTTGTATCTAGGTCACATTATAACAGATTATGGCATCAAACCTGATCCTTCAAAAGTAGAATGTGTTTTACAGTTTCCTCAACCAGTAAATCAAAAAGAGGTAAAATCATTTTTAGGGCTTGTCGGATATTATCGAAAATTTATAAAGGATTTTGCGAAAATTTCAAAACCTCTTACCAAATTGCTCAAGAAAGATACGGAATTTAAATGGGACCATGCTTGTGATATTTCATTTCAAACGCTTAAAAATAACATTACTTCTCCTCCTGTACTACAGTACCCAGATTTTTCAAAAGAATTCATTATAACTACCGACGCAAGTAATTATGCGATTGGTGCAATTTTATCACAAGGAAAAGTTAATAATGATCGACCTATAGCTTATGCTAGTAGAACTCTTAATAAAGCCGAACAAAACTACTCAACGACAGAGAAAAAATTAGCGGCAATTGTTTGGGCAGTTAGACATTTTCGACCATATGTTTTTGGAACAAATTTTAAGATAGTTACGGATCATAAACCTTTACTTTATGTATTTAACATAAAAGACCCTGGGTCGCGTCTTACAAGATTTAGGTTAAAATTGGAAGAATACAATTTCGAAATTATTTATAAGGCCGGAAAGTTAAATACAAATGCTGATGCCTTAAGTAGAATGATTAAAACGGTAAACGCTGACATGATAACAGATTATCAAAAATTTTTAAATTATCTGCAAACACATATTGTTATTAACACAAAATTAAAAGAAAACAACGCTAATTTATTTCAGATAAATAATTCAGATCCTATAATATTATTTTTTCCCAATTTTTTTAACAAAGAGCAATTTAATATTTTGGAACAAAATAATCAGATTAAACAATTTCTTGCATCATACAACGTTCAAAACGATTTAAAAATACCTTCCGTCTCTCAGTACCAAAACAACGACTGTAATATATTTTTACTCAATGATAATGAAAATATGTTAAATGACACAAATTATGAAAATATATGGTCTTGTCTACTAAAGTTAAAAAATCTTGTAAGTAACAAAAAACTTAAATTGTCATTTATTAAATATCATTACAACCCGTTAGTAAAATGGGAAATTATTTATCCCATGATAAGATATATTATTAAAAACTCTAATGTAGATATAACAGTTTACAATAATAATTTAATAAAACCCTCTGAATCTGAAAAGGAAACCTTATTAGAAGAATTCCACAACTCTCCTTTAGGCGGTCATCAAGGAATTGCCCGTACACATAAAAAATTATCCCAATTTTATACCTGGAGAGGCATGAAAAAAGACGTAAAAAGATTTATAAAAAATGTGAATCTTGTCAAAAAAACAAATTATCGCGAAAAACAAAAATGCCAATGGTCATAACTTCAACCGCGACTAAACCTTTTGAAAGATGTTTTCTCGATATTGTTGGTCCCTTACCTGAAACGGAAGCAGGTAACAAATATATTCTTACCTTCCAAGATGACCTGACAAAGTATAATATTAATGTCCCTATAAAAAATCAAGAAGACTCAACAGTAGCTTATTACTTCGTAACGAAAATAATTTGTCTATATGGACTACCTGAAACTCTAATTACCGATCAAGGTTCAAATTTTTTAAGTGAAATCTTTAAAAATACTTGCAAACTTTTAAAAATAAAAAAGGTTCAAACTACTAGTTATCATCCAGAATCCAACGGAGCTTTAGAACGTTCTCATAGAGTCTTAGAGGAGTATTTAAAACATTTTATCAAAGATAGTCAGGAAGACTGGGATAGCTGGATTCCATTTGCAACATTTACTTATAATACAACTCCGCATACTGCAACCCACTTTTCACCTTTTGAACTTTTATTTGGCCATACCCCTAATTTACCTACTTCAATTATTCAACCTATGAAAACTCAATACACATATGATGATTTTGTTGCCAATCTTAAACAAAAATTACAATATACTAGCCAATTGGCTAAAGAAAATCTATTGAAAAGTAAAAGCGTTTCAAAACAAAATTACGATAAAAATTGCAAAATTAGAGATTTTAAAATAGGTGATAAGGTGCTACTTTATGACGAATCAGTGCGAAGAGGCAGAAGCAAAAAACTCACATCCTTATGGATTGGACCTTATATAATAATAGATAAAACTTCTGACGTTAATTTTATAATACAGAAAGGCAAAAACAAACAATGCGTCCATGCCAATAGATTAAAACAGTTTTATGATTAACACAAAGCAAAAAAAAAAAAAACATGTATAAATGTATTATAGAAAATAATTTAAAATATAAATGTATGTAGATAGTATTTTTAAATTTTATGTTTTCTCCTATTTCACAATAATACTACTCAGTATCACTATATCTCTGAATACCTTTCGTTCTGATAATAGCGACGATTATAATGTCACATATTACGACCACAACCCAGGAATACACTTTGAAAAACTTGGAGAACTGCGACTCTATAATAACAAATGGAAGCTAATTACATATGTAGATTTTAACAACATTATAAATAAACTTCTTTCTCTAAAAAACTACAATAAAATAACCTCTGAATTATGTAATCATAAAAATTTTCAGTACCACTTATCCATTTGTGACACGTTTTTAAAGTCAACTAAATATAATTTTGATAAAATTAGCTCAGATTTAGAAACTTTACATCAATTGATAGGTTATAGTACTTTAAGTAGAAATAAACGAGAATGGTTCAATATTATCGGAAAGGCTACAAAAATTCTATTCGGTACTTTAGACGAAGAAGACGCGAAATATTATGATAGCAAAATTTCAGATTTATCACCAAATGAGGGTTCAGCATTAGCTCTTTTGAAAGAGCAAACTAAAGTTGTCAAGTCTACACTAACAAATTCCAACAATACTATTGGAACCTTAGATTTTAATGAAAACATTTTAAAAAATAATGTTAAAATTCTTTCCAAACAATTAGAAAAAGAACAAAAAGATATTAAATTTTTAGACTTAAAAGGCAATCTAGAAGAACACATTACGCTGACAAATATGATGTTACATCAACTACAACTCGAAGTAATGACTTTGATTAATGCAATTCTTATTGCCAAAAAGGGTTTATTACACCCAGCAATTTTAACACCAGTTCGCCTAATTGATGAACTAAAACAAGTTACGGATTCTCTTCCCCATGGTTTAGATTTTGCTGTGCCTATTGATATAATGCATTCTAATTTTATATTAACAACGATTGAACTAAAAGTTTACTTTGAAAATAATCATTTAATTTATATAATTAATATTCCTTTAGTTGAAGCACAATTATTCTACCGATATAAGGTATCGCCTTTTCCTAAGCTATTAGCCACTAATCAATTTGTTTTGATTCAACCATCTTCTAAATACATTGCAATAGACGAAACAAAACAGCAGTTCATAACTTTCTCTGATCTCGAATATAATAAATTTATAAAAATAACGGATGATAACCAGTTTCATTGGCTCATTTAGTGGAAAACTGTGAAATGAAGTTACTTCAAGTAACAAATAAAATTCCAGAAGTATGCGAAAAACATATATTAAATTCTAATAGAGGTATCTTTATTCAGTTACTTACAACTAATACTTGGCTGTTTGCAGTGCCTTGCCCTGAATCATTAACCATTTCATGTATTAATCAAAATAAACCAGTAGACGTTATTTTAAAAAATTGCGGCAGTGTCACCATAGGAAAACAGTGTAAAGCGTATAGTGTTTCAACGATGCTCGTGCCTCACGGTAATGCCTTTCAGTCGAAAATATTTAGTGAGTTTGTTCCGCCATTAGAAATTAGTGAGGACTGTTGTGAAAAAATAAAAAATAATAACATTAACCTGACAGACATTTTAATAAACGAAAATTATAAGACTCTTTCAAAGCACATTCCTGAACTGAACATCGCTAGCCATAAACTAGACGACATAGAAAAGCTAACAGAAAATCTTGAAAAAATAATTTTTTGTCAACATATAATATTTCTGGTTCTGTTTTAGCTTACATTGTATCTGTTGTTGTATTATTATTTATTGTTTACAAAATATATTCAAAATGTATAAGAAAAACTTCCTGTTGTGGAATAATACCAAATATTTGCGTAAGGGTAAATCAAACCATTGAACCATCCCCGAGAAGTAATAGATATATAGCTCAGTATACTAGTGAAACTTCTAATAGAATTAATAATGATGATCACCCTGAGGACGATCAACCAGGTATATCATACACGCCTCGCAGAGCTATTGGTCACACGTCCTCAAGACGATCAATTAGATAAGTAATAATATTATGTTTTATTATAAGTAATAAATTTCTTTAGTAGAATCTAAGTAGATTTAGAATGCCTAATTATTATTAAAAAAAAAACAGTTTTCAATATTATATAGGTTAGTATAATATAGAATAAGAACATAGTTCATAGCAAATTTTGTAAAATCATTTCGAACATAATACTTTTGTTAAATATTAGTATCAATTACAAGGATGTATATTTTGTATCATAATTTATATTTTAACTCAGGAACGAAATTTTCTAACAATTTCATTATTATAAAATCTCTCATTTAGGGGGGAGGTGTTGTGACCCCATTATTTTATAGTCATTTTATTTGTGAATAGTCTTAAGTATTATATATTCATTAGTCTAGAGATAGTTTGACACGTAAATGCAATATTTAGACATACATTATATTTCGGCGGAACCTTCCGACAAAAGCTGCTTTAATGGTCGTTTATTGCAAGGGAAATTCTAAGTAAACCATATGTATTTTAAATTCTACTTCAAATTCTATTTTATGCACGTTCTTCCGCCACAAATATTATTATACCCGAAAAAACCTATCATAAACTCATTTACACTATGTCGATAAAGCTTGGGAAGGTTCAGCTATAAAAACATTAAAAGAAACCATTGTAGTACAGTAAGCAGTGGCGTAGCAAATACTCCCCAAATTACTTTTATAGACACCTTTTTTAATCAATTTTACAGATACGCCACTGCATCTCAAATTAGGGAATTCATATAAAAATAAGTTCTAAGTAGTCAGTATAGAGCAGGTCAGTCATTATGTCAGTACTATATTGTCAGTAGACACAGAAATAAGAAGTGTCCCTCTTGTACAGAAGATAATAGAGAGATTTGAAACAAGTTGAAGTGTTTACATTTACTACCAGTGCTAATACAAAATACTAAAATTATTAAATCATAACAGTGGTGGCATTCGGCGAGTAATAAAAATATTAAAACATAACAAGAGTACATAGGTTAATAATAAATAGATACAGTTATAAATTTAAGTTTAACTATGGGAAAGTGTTTAAGTCCAGTTGTTCATTTAAAAGATTGCCGCTATGTTTAAGTTAATTTCCATACCTTCTAAGAAAGTTAGTTTCTTATATTTATTTTCTGAATGTAAAATATTAAAGTTGTCATTAAAAATATGGTTTTCGTCTAACAAATGAGATGTATAATGTGAATCTGTTTTGTCTTTGATGTAACTTCTCTTTTGTTCTTTGATTCTTAAATCAAAATTGCGACCAGTTTGGCCGATATATACTTTAGAACATGAACCACAATCAAACCTATACACTCGTGATTTTTTATTATTATTAGTTAGTTTTTACGTTGAATTATGAATTACCATCAAGTAACAGCCAACTCCATAGAATATAATTATAGGTTATTAATACTTTTTTATAAGTAAATATAAGACAGAATACAAATTAGATTAATTCTTAGACACATTCTACAACCATTGAATCGTTACAATTATATTATAGTTAATACAAAAACAAAGCATAATTGGTTTTCATATAAAAACTTTACGTTGCATCTTTTTTACATGATTAAAAGTTTAGCAATTGCTAATAATTTATTACTTATCACTGTTCCATATTTACCTATATCATATCAAAATAATATTATTATAAAACTGAATTGTTTCGTATAATAAATTATTTGTATTTTTTAATATTGAAGGTCCCAGTTTTGGAAAGCTTCCTTCCTATTCTGCCGAAATGATTGCTGGGGAAATTTTGGACAGTTTGACAAATATCGAAAGCGCTATATTGAAAAAAGGGGATGTTTGCCCTAGAGGCTGCAAAGGAAATGTATGCAATTGTATGAGAGAAATAACTTCGCAATATAATTTTAAAGGTAATATTTAAAACTAAATAAAATAAAAAGGATTGTTTAGTGAAGTATAAATAAATACATTGGCAGTTTTTTGGATAATCTGGTAGAAAGTTTTCTACGGGGTTTTTCACTCTTGCTTCAATCGACCCCGTTTTTAAAACGTAGTCTCCATGAAAGAGGTTCCTGAATCACTTTTTTTTTTCTTGATAATACTCAGAATCTGGCGAAAAATAGCAGCCTGTCAAATGATCCTTAAATTATCCTACGTCATAAGTACAGCAAAAGCAATCGGTACTAAGTACCATGGGATACAGAATCCATAATCGGAAAACTGGAATAAAGGAGCTAACCAAATAGTAGGGCCTTGGTTTCTGTAGCTGGATGGTGAAGGGAGAATGCATAAGGGTCTATGATCGTATTTTCTTGATGAGCATTTCTAAAAAAGTCATCATAGATAATGGCTCATCAGAGCAGAACGAATGGTGGAGTATTTTAATCACACAGATCGCCCGCAATTCGATGATGCTCCAGTGAGGCAAGCTTCCTTGTGATATTTGAATTATCAGTTACGCAAAAAGTTATTCTTTGGACAGAGTCAAGCATGTTAAAGGGTGAAGCATAAGCTGCTCAAAGGTGGAACTAATTTGTGATATACAAGTTAATAGAAGAAAATTATCTTCGGATTCGAAAAAGAAAGCCCAATTTTTTAGCAGCTGCCGCGAAAATTGATGCGATGTAATCATGTCAGTGAAGCTCCTCTCGAAAAGTGGCATTAAGTATTTGGTTTTTGATTTGATTATTCCTTTGAATAATGTGGGTATTGGGGAATAATTTGTGAGACAGCGACCATGATTATGTCTTAGTGGCGTTGACCTGGACAAGATTGCCCATCCATTTCCATTTCAAAAACAGGTTTATGAGATTGAATGTTATAGTGGAGCGTACCATCGACTGTGGTAAACACTAAACTCTGTGTTCAAATTTCGAGGAGTAAAGATGACTCGTGCAACCGAAAGCGAAACGACGGATAATAATTCCAATTTGACACGGTCTAATTGCAAGAAGCAAGATTTATATGGCTCCGTAGAGTTTTTGATCGTTTGTATGTGAGCAGTTTTTCAGCTATTTGGAAAAATACCCTTGTCATAGACCAGTTAAAATAACCAGTAAGGTTAGGGGCACACTTTTTTAGAACTATGGTCGCAATATACTGGTAAGGCCACCGGGTGATGTTATGTGTATTAAAAATACTCCAAAACTTTTTCGGACGGGACTAATTAAAACAACGTTGGGGATATAAAATAAAGCAATATGTCACAAGTTGGGATTTACATCAACTCAAAAAAAGGCCTAATCAGGGCTAAACAAAAACACAGTTTGATATTTAAAGGTTTACAGGTTTTGCCAAAAAAAAACTAAAAAAAATAATTAACCCAACGGAGATGAAACCCAAGCCCTTCCGACGCAGTGCAAGGACAACGCTGTATCCATGGAGTTACGTAGCTCATACTAGAAAGTAAATGAACGTTGTATATACTCCGATGTTTTCAATGACGTCACATATATTACTTTAATGAAAACGCAGAAGTAACACGTCTATTACCGGAGTCGCGGAGAACTTTTTAACTTTGAAAGCATCTAGTTTGGGGCACATTGTATGAAATCCGGTACTGACGGAAGAGGGAAACGGTGAGGAGCGAATAAATTGGAATTAGAGCGGAAATGTTTTGTAAAAAGTTCGTTCTTTGCTTCAAACCTGCAGATCATGATAAGTACAGATTGGAGAGGAATAGAAAACACACATTCAATGTTCAAATCTCATGGAATAAAGATCCGTGACTATGCCTCGTGCAATCGAAAGAGACACTTCAAATAGCAACTCCAATTTGCAAGGTCTTCTCCCAAGGACCATGCTTTCTTAATAATTAACATTAATTTTGTAGAACCTGACCAAGGGTCTAATAGCCATAAAGTAAGTCTTGAGCCCACTAAACCTGTGATGATCGACAAACAATGTTGTGGTCCACATGGTCCCAGCAGTAAGTGCAAAATCACATTGGATTCCTTACGTAAGCCCCTATCGCAGCAAGTAACGAAAGTTGTATCAGAAACCAATACTACCGACTCCTCCGACGATCCTCCTTCTGCGACATTCCTGGACAATAAGTAAGTAAAAGTACGTAAAACGATTTATATAATTTGAGAAAAAGAATTTATATACAGGTATAATATACAAGGTGTTTCGCTTAAAACTCCAAACGCCGTTTTCTCGGGAACTAATGGGAAAATCAAAAATGAGTAAAAAGCTCTTATTTAATGGGGTAAAATGTAATTATTTGCGCCAAAAATAAAAATGACGTCTCTACCACTATAGGCATCGCGAAGCCAAGAAAAGACAATACAATTGCAAAAGCTTTAAGAGCCTCTGAAATTTAAAAAACACATTTATTTCTAATACATTTTTGTTATAAGCATCAACTTCACTACTATACCGATTGCTGAGATCTGCAGGGTGCTCTACTTAAATTCCAAACCTCGATTTCGATCAAACTACTGAAAATGGAAAAAAATAAGTTTTTAATTGAGTAAATAGTAATTATTAAGGGCTAAAACAAAGTTGACGCCGTCATCAAGAATTGTGGAAAGTAAGTTCCGAGATAGAGCATTTCTTTTAGTAGAATAATGATCTTTTTTTAAATTAAGTGATTTTTTTGGGAAATATTCTTTTAAATAATAACAAATGTTGACTTATATTAAGATGTTATTAAAAGCAAGAGACAGTAACGTAACTAGGAATTTTGGGCCCCCCCGCAAAATTTGAATGTGGGCCCCACGTTTTTACCACCCATTCTTATTTTGAAAAAAAATCAAATTTCCTATTTATTTAAAAAAAAGTTTATGTATTATGCTATGCATGCCGTTTTCTTAGTCACTTATCAAAATTTTGCAGGTAAATTTTAAAAATTAAACAAAAAACAGTAACAAAATTTTAATAAAAACAGCAGTCTTTTTCTTATAATATAATAAACACATAGAATTTAAACTTAAACATAAAAATTCTTCGAAAAAAACGGAACATCATAAAAATAAACACACCACTTTAGTCCTAAATTAAACTAATAATAGATAATAAAATTAAAACTCCTTTTTTTCTAGATTTTTGTTCAGCAAAAAATTTTATACATTTGCTCCTGTCGATATTTGCGGCTAAATCGCTTTCAATAGCTATTATTGACAATGAGTGTAATCGTTCCTGACACAATTTTGAAGAAAATTCTTGATGATTTTTAATTTCAAAAATGATCGTTCGGAAGTGCCTAAACTCACAGGTAGTGTGAGATATAACTTTAAAGCTTGTATTACGTTTGTGAAACTTGAAGCACCTGTTTAGTTTATCAAATACTTCAAAAAGTCGGAAGTATTTTGAATGCTTTGTATGTCTTCGCATATCATAAGATGGAGCCAGATCCCTGTTATAGAATTCTTGTAATTTGTCTCCTTGTTGAATTATATCTTCGACTGTTGAATCTAAAAATATAGACGGCCGAAGATAATTAAATTTCTGATTTATATAATCAAATGATTTAAATCTACTCCGTAACTGTGATGTTATAATGTCTATAGATGAATGAAAAATATTAACTCCTCCGTATTTAAGAATCTGTGGTCACAGTAAAGTTCGTCAAAATGAGATTTCACTTTCGGCATTCTTTTTTGTGAAAATTGTGGAATTATCTTCCATTTTTGTGAAATTTCCTCTGCTTCTTTTTTGATTTTTTCATACTACCCTTATATCGCATATGCCTTTAATGGTCCGTTTTAAAAGATTGGCGATGTAGTCCAAATTGATTGTTGAATTTTGCATTTCCTTCGATAGATTATTTATTTTCTGTAACGGTTGGTCAAGATACACAGTTAAAAAATCAAACTCAAAAGTTTCAATTCGTTTCAGTATAGATTTTGCTTCTTCTCTTTCGTCTTTTTTATTAGATTTTAAAATCAATGTATTTAAAGCTTTAACAATATCTGCATATCTATATCTGATGGCAGTTAAAGAGCGCAGTCTATCTGACCATCGAGTAGGGTTAAGACATTTCAACTTGAAAGATAAATATAGAAAGTAAGTCCCAACGAACGATACTACTTCCAAAAAAATATATACATTTTCGAGTGCATTTAAAAAATTATCTAACTCTTTTATTCTTCGTACTGCATCCTTGATTACCAAACTTAACTTATGTGCAGCACAATGAACAAAAATTGCTGTTGGTTCCATTTCAATGATACATTTCTGTACAGCAGAATATGCACCACTCATGACATTTGCTCCGTCATATCCCTGTCCCCTGCATTTATGTATATCTAATTTAAAATCTTTTAATGACTCTATAATTACGTTTGTTATTCCTTCTGCCGATTGAGATTTTATTTCAACAAACCCTAAGAAGCTTTCCCTAATGGCTATATTATCCACAAAACCATCGTCTTTTTCTTCAATTTCAAGATATCTTATAACTATACTCAGTTGATCGTGCTTTGTGACGTCCTGTGTAGTATCTACTATAATCGAGTAGGAAGGAGCTTTGGTAATTTTATCTAGGATATTCTTTTTTATTGTTGACCTTATAGCCAATATGATTTCATTTTGGATTATCGGTGAAAGATATTTCACAGTTCCTTTAGGCCTATTAATGACATCTTTCAACACGAGATCGAACCTCGCAATCAAGCGTACCAGGGTTAAAAACTTACCATTGTAACTAGAATCTAAAGAGCTGTCCTCATTATGCCCCCGGAAAGCCAACATATTTCTAGCAAGCATTAATGTTACATGAAATAAACGTTCTAACACTTGGCGCCAAAAATCGGATTCACGATTTATTACTTATAAGAAATTTTTGTTTACTGTTATATCTTTTTTCCAGGTGTCATAAATGTAGCAACATGTTAAGTGTGACTGTGCTAAAGAATGTTCTTTGATTTCGGTTGAGAGTCCTTTCCAGTCGTTTATTCCAGATATCCAACCAGAATGACCCAATCTGTTTGTACCAAACAACCAACATGGCTGACAATAATCAACATCTTTAATTTTAGAATAACACAACCAATTTGTATTTTTGGTTTTGGTTCTGGTAATAAGCCTCAGAAAAACTTCTTTGTTTTTGATTCCTCGGAAATGGTCCCTTGGGCCTAGAGAGTCCATATTTTATTATTAATTTCTTTTAAACATTTAAGAATATCTATGTTAAAAAATGTCCAAAATTTGTTGGGTAATCATTTTCTAAATTAATAGTGCGTTTAATGTGCGTTCCACTTATTTCAGTTTTTGTTATAGATGCTTTCACTTGTCCGTTGTTACCTTTATTGTCCAATGTTACAAAAGTCATATTTTCAGTTATATTGTCACAAGCCGAAACAGAACTTGTAGATGGAATCGGTTGTCTTGTAGTATCATCAATTTCATCAGTGGATACTTTTCTAGAGGAATCAGAACTAGACCCACTTTTAAGAAATAAATCTATTTTAGGAATCTTTTTTAATCTCCTCTGTTTGTTTTTTCTTTCTTCTCTTCGCAGCTCCACTTGTAGAGCTTTTTGATTTCAATATCTCAGCTTCACGATTCATCTCCTGTAAGTATAAAAAAAAACACTCAGTGAACTACCTACCGCTGCATTTCGTCTATCCTTCTCTCATTGAGTCCGCTCCATGTCCACGTTACGATTATATAAGTTTACGTATGAGCGTCATTTGAGAATACAGGAACGTTCGCATACTTACGGCTTAAACTGTAACATAAGAAGTGCCCGAGAACATGCTGCCAGCAGTGCCAGCCGAAGCTCGCCTTGGCAACATTCTCAAGCTCGATATACAGAGAGACGTGATTACATTTTCGCCCGTAAGATTGCGCATAGGCGCCGGAAGAACTATTTCCAGTGGAGAGCGACCATTCTCAAAAATACCTGATGCCTCAAAAAAAAGGTCATCCATATAAAAGTAACCTTAAATTAGGGCCGGAGGAAAGTTAAATTTTGTCCAGGGAGGAAAAACCAATTTTTTTACCCTAATACGTATGTAATATACAGTATTTGCCTTTTCCAGAGGGGGGGGGAGGGCAAATACCCCTTTTTGACCCACCTTCTGTCGTCCATGAGATTGCGTATCTTCCCGTGATCTCAATCAACAGTATGAGTGTGAATTTGTAATTTACGCGGGCGATTTTAATTTAAAATTTCTCGAATTAGTACTCCACATACTTCTCTCTAGTTTATATTTTTCCAATTGGTAAAAGGTTCGATGTATTTGGCCCTAAACTTCACTGGCCCAAAGAGTTAATACCCCTAAAAGACATTTGCCCGAACCTACATTACACATAACCGTCACTGGCGCTAACAGTCGAAATCCCGACACATTGGAATGCATGGAATTTGTCCTTGGCCTTAAACGTCGAAATACATAAATATGTACGCCAATGACGTAAGAAACTTCTGTCACTGTTGCCGTGCGTTATTGTTCAGATGAAGTACATATTTCCGAAAATATTAGTAAAATAATATGGTGTTTTTTTATTTATGGTTGATAACATGTTATTAATATTCCTAAATAATAAGTTTTAAATCGTTCTCAAAGAGTTTTGTTTATGAAAATAGCAAATAGCTACGTATTAATTTTACTGCGTCGTATCAGTGTTAGGATACAATAAAATAAATTTTACTAACATGATGTAAATTGTTAGTTGGTTCGGTAGTGAAACATGCAGAAATAATATGCAAGAAAGCAAGCTTTTACTGTGTTCCGGATACGTCCTGAATTCTCAGCTCTTCGCCCATTCAAATGCGATTTCAAGAACGAGAGTACTGGAAAGTTAGATTCGGCAATTTAAAAGAACTATCAATATTAGGACATCAGAATAATCAGAAAGTATATTGTAATGTACAAATTTCATATTGGTAAGTCACCTAGATTCTTTTTTTGTGTAGGTATACATTTTTTTCTTAAATGTTCCTCTTCGGATTTTCTACAATATATCGGGTTTTTAATGTATAGTGCACACTAAATGTTAGTTAAAAGAAAAACCGCAACAAAAACATTTGTATTTGGTTGATAACATGATTATGACATATAGTTGTGTTTGCATTTTTAGGAAAACCATGTAAATTCATGGATGTATCAGCCACAGTAGACTCCATCTTGGCAAATTGGGGTATGAATCTTAGACAACAATAAAAAATGAAAATCAGCTTTGCATATAAAATTATGAGTAAACAGACATAGCAGTGAGGAATGGTTCTATGATCCATCTGAGAATAAATACAGAACTGCTGAGGTAATTCACATGTCAAAATAATTAGATATTTTAATAGAAATGAGACATTTCTCCTTTTCAAAATATTTTCTTCTTACAAAGGAAACTTTTAGAAAAATTTGTTAAATAGGTAGCTAAATAAAGTGCTTAGAAGAAAAATAATAGTTTATTTCCTCTTTAAAATTTTAGTTTGTGAAGTTAAAGCCAAAAATGTTATTTCCTGATAAAATGGTGAACGCTTCGCGTCGTTTTAACAATAAACTTGCTATGAGACCACTTCGGGAATATCCTGAAAATTTCATCCAAATTGTTGAAACCACCGCAGAGTAATCGATTGATTGATAACCTCCTTCTTTAGTCTTTTAAAAATTGCATTAATATTTGTGACATGGCCATCTAAACAAAATAAAGAAAATGCCTGCAGATCCGCCATTTTTTGTCCGATTTCAAACATTTAAAAACTGATATTCATAGAACTTAAAGTTTTATCGGAATGTAAAAATTTATAGATATTAATATATTTTATTCCCATATATGTAGGTACCCATTATATAAATGTCTGTGATTAAGTTATTAAGAATAAGTTTGAAGACGACTTCCTAAAGTCAAATTTTCAATGTGGAACAAAATATTATTTTTTACTTTTTAGTTTTGTTTTTTTTGAAGTTTTTTTATTTTTTATAAAAATTTCTGTTTGGAGAACAAAGCTTTCTGAAATAGATATTGTGAAGAAACGCCCCAGAAGTGAATCCCATACCTTGTGCCTATGAAATTGAAACCAAACTTATTCTTAATTACCTAATCACAAAACTATATTTATGTAATGAGTGTTTTGACGTCTAATACCAAGAGTATAATGTTTTACTATCTCTATTAATTTGGTGCTGACGTCACAGACTAAAATTTTCCAGATGGAATAAAATATTATTTTCCATTTTTAGGTGCATTTTTTGAGGTTTTATTTTTTTATACAGTTTTTTATTTCATCCTTTTTAGTTCAATTTATATGAGTTTTATTTTAAGTTATATTTAACAAATAACCATATATATATCTATGTAAATTCCTAATAAAATGGTGTACGCTTTTATTGCGTCGAATAAATATTTAATATAGCGTCATTCCGCTATATTTAACCTTTTTATAATATGCTGGCTGTGGGACCACTCGGGCAATATCCCGAATATTCCTTGAAAATTTCATCAAAATTGTTGAAACCATCGCAGAGTAATATATGTACATACATACAAAAAATTCATAGGGTGAAATTGATAACCTCCTTTTTTGAAGTCTGTTAAAATTTGCATTAATATTTGTGACATGGCCAGCTAAACAGATCCGCCATTTTTTGTCCGATTTCAAACATTTAAAAACTGACATTCATAGAATTTAAAGTTTTATCGGAATGTAAAAATGTATTGATGGTACAACTTCTGATTAAATCAAATATATTTATAACATGCCTAAGATAAAGCTAGAATAATACTTCGACAAATAAGCATTTAGTATGATCAATTTTTTTGAAATTATAAGGGCTCATTATTTAAATTTAATATGTAGTTTTTTTTTTTTTTTAAAATTCAAATAGCATAAGTTCACCAAGACCTGGTTATTTTTCTAAGTAGTGCAATATCTATTTCATTCATTTCTTTTTTTTTTAAATAAGAGTATTAATTTTTTTGAAAGTAATTAAGAAAATTCTTTATTTTTAGTATGCCCAGGGACGACCACTATGTAATAAGATCATAAACAAGATGTAAGCTCTAGAAAGTTAGTATGTATGTCATTGATTAAAATCTGGCCTTCTTACCAACTACACCAATTCAGTTATTGCCAGGGGCGAGGCAAGTGAAAACAACCTTTTCGTGAGTTGAGAAGACTGATTACATCATAAGAAGAAAATATTTACTGTAATGTGTTTTAAATAAAGTTAATGTTTAATATAATCTTAGGTTTAGATTTATTCTGAAAATAAACTATATCTTGACATTCACCATTTTGTCAAGTAGGTATAATGCCATTACAATGTGTCTGACCTACAATGAATAGACTTACTTCTTAAAACTTTTTATTATTTTTTATTGCCTTATTTACCCAGTTGTAACAGTACACTCAAATAATCTATGTTAATTTAATTAAAAGTTGGATGATTAATTTATATAAGTTAGTTTTCTTTACATTAAGGGTCAGTTATCCAAAAACTATTTAACCTTATTCATATCCTCAATTAATAAATACTGCACTTCTTCCCATGTATTACTGGGGAAAATCAAAGAGGAGTCATCAGCATAGGCAACCACTTTACCCCCTCGTGCCAAGATTACAAAGAATGTTGATATACATGTTAAAAAGCACAAGACGCAGCACTGTACCTTATGGTACTCCAATTTTGATTTCTTTAGGCTGACTCATAGCTCCTCCTCCTACTTTAACATAATTAAGTAGATACATTTTGAAATCATTCAACACGGATTCACATTCACACATTATATAGCTATCCACAATGTCCAGTAACAAAGATATATAGCTTTTACAAATATTTGTGATTAAATACACAAAATGATTTAAAGTATCATTTTTTAAAATATAGCTATTATTGTTACATCCAGGGTTAGGCTAACTCCAGACTGGACTCAGAAAAAATTCATAAAAACTCTCAATACATAAACTTAATTAAAGTTATCATAACAAAAACAGTTGTCTGTATTTTAAAAAGAAGGCAATCTATCTTGTTAATATTTTCAGAATTTGAAAGCTTGCTTCTTTAGCTTTAAGAAGCCAGTTATTTTGACAACATCTGCAATTTGTTAAAAATAGTTCGTTGACACCTTAAATGTAGCTTCAAAATCCACCTAGCATATTTAGTCAAAAGTAAGGGTTGCTGTAATTAATTTCTTATGAAATTATTTGTAATCACAGACTTAAATTATTCATATTGTTAAAAAGTGATATGATTTGTAGAATTTTAATCAAAACCATTGCAAACTAAGCTTCAAAAATGATCATTGGAAATTGAATATCAGTATTTTTTTATTGTAAGGTTAAAAAACTTACAAAATTATACCTGGCTTCAAAACTGTTTTTGTAAAATTAATAATTTTGGTCTGTTGCATTTGGAGAAATTGAAAGAGCAAAACATAATTATAGGCTCTGTTTACTATATCCGAGCTAGGCCCTGAAGAATGTTGTCACACCAACCAAGTTATTTGTCTGAAATTGTCTTTAAATAATTTTAATAAGAAAATTGGATTTTATTGTATTTAATAAACCAGTGGTTCACCTGCCCAGACAAATTGGCATTTTATCACCTTAACAATAATATCGAACCTTATTTTTTTTTTATTTGAATTAATCTGTGCAGGTAATTTTTACTCGACTTCCAAAAGGAGGTTATCAATTCAATCCTATTATTTTTTTTATGTAGGTACATGGAGTACTCCTGATTTGACCAATTGCGCCCAAGACAAAATATTTGACGTTCACCATACTATCAGGAAAAAAAATATGCCCGTTAATATCATGATTTGAGTTCTTAATGTCACAAAGTTCAATTTTACTGATCATTTTAAATTTTAACAGTGAATATGGCTAGTTTTCTATAAATGTGTAGAGATGGCACATTTTATGTAATATTAACATGGCGATTGTGGTTAGCTACTTATTTATTTTCTTAGGGATGTTAATAAGCTTTACCAAGTTTAGGTAGGTAGTAGGTAGACCAAGTAGTAGTATATACATATATATATATATATATATATATATATATATATATATATATATATATATATATATATATATATATATATATATATATATATATATATATATATATATATATATATATATATATATATATATATATATATATATATATATATATATATATATATATATATATATATATATATATATATATATATATATATATATATATATATATATATATATATATATATATATATATATATATATATATATATATATATATATATATATATATATATATATATATATATATATATATATATATATATATATATATATATATATATATATATATATATATATATATATATATATATATATATATATATATATATATATATATATATATATATATATATATATATATATATATATATATATATATATATATATATATATATATATATATATATATATATATATATATATATATATATATATATATATATATATATATATATATATATATATATATATATATATATATATATATATATATATATATATATATATATATATATATATATATATATATATATATATATATATATATATATATATATATATATATATATATAAGGTAATTGTATGATTAGTATGCATCTGGGCACAAACAAATTAATCAGTAAAATTATGTGTTTTATTTAAAAAATTACAAAACTTATTCCTAGCTATTATATATTATATTTATTTTAGCACTTAATTTTTTCTTTTAGGGTTAAACTTACATTTTACTTCTTTTAGTATCTGAGTTTTATTACCTGACTGTATTAAATATTTTAAGTTTCATTACTTAACTATTGTTCTATGTTTTGTTCTGTTTGTGAGTATTAAGTGTATTTTCTTTTGTAAAATTATGCTTTTTTGTATAATAATATATTAAATAAATACAAACAGTGTGAAATTTTAAACTATAACAATAAAATATATTAACAATGACAGGCAAATAAATAGTATTTTTATGATCTACAATGATCAATTATCATCTAATAATGTACAGGAATATTGATTATAAATAGAACCCTCAATTTTTTTATGGGACACCCTGTCTATTATATGCCCATTAAATAGGCATCTTTTTGCTAATCTTAAATATGTTAGATTTGATACCTTTACCTTTGAAGACAATGGAGAAAAACCATGCCATAAGAGGCAAGTTATTCATATCGGTGTTTTCTCTAACATCTCTTATAATAGGTATATTGTCAATTTCCTCAGTTGTGTTTCACGATAAATGTTTCAAACCTAGTATAATTATAATTAGCAAGAAGACACCCATTTGATGGACATATACAGGGTGTACCATCAAAACAAAAAAAAATTGTCATGCTTTTCTGAAAAAACACCCAGTATAGATAGAAAATAATGGATTAAAAATCTATAACTTCTGCATTTACCAATTTTTTTTTTACAAAAAAGTTAAATGAACGTTTAATTTATGATCAATAAAAATTCGTATGCAATCATGAAATGCTTACTTCATTTTGAAGTATTCAAGATTTTTGTTTAATTATATAATATGATTTGTTCTTAAATTCCAATGGGATTTGGTTATATATCCTTGGCACCATTTATTATTAGTTTATTTTGACAAATAATGACATTATGTCAAAGTTAGTTAAATAATATTTAACATATAATGTTTAAACTAGATTTTTCTCAATTAAAAAATATTTTTCTTAGTCGGACATTAAACAAGGCACTACAGGTATTATATGGGATAATGCTTTCAGTCAATGTCTATCCTTCTTGAAACACTGTCTCAACCTTAAGTATTATTATATAATTGTGATATGACAGAATCTATGTATAAAGCTATTGTAGGATACCTTTTTCACTGGTTTGGAACTATTTATTTAGAAAACTTAACATTTACTTGAATAAAGACTTTAAAAGATATACCTACCATAATTTTTTCAACAATATGCAGTCTTATAAGTTTGACAGCCAGTTCCCAACATATGGTAAAATCAACGATAAGATGTAATATTTTTAGGAAATTTTATAAGATTAGGCTATAAAAGTTTATATTTTAATAAGTTAATTGATACAATAATTTACAAGATCTAAACTACTTTATACCAGTGAATAAACTTAAGAACCTGAAAGCATGAAATTAATTGAGGGTATCTTCGAAAGACTTTTGTTCTTTATAATTATATCATCTACCTAACTTTTTCTTAAGCCATACTTAGAATTTAAAAAAATTAAAGGTGAGATGTGCAATATCTTGCATACTTACTAAATTAACTTACTACTCAATTGTGTATACCAACTGAAGAAAATATATAAATAGGCCACAGTTAATATTTTTAAAATATGGGAAAAAAATCTTCAAATTTCTAATCCACTTTAGCTATATATCTTTAATCAATATACAAAATATGTGATACACTTTACAGCAACAAAAAAATTTATTAAAGATAAAATTAATAATAAAGTTGACCCTACATTTATCATATGGTGCATCTTTTTTAGTTCTTAAACTACACACTTTCTCAGCAACAGTAATTGTAAGTACTCAAGTATCACTATAATATACACGTCACTACTATCTGCAATGCACATATGAGCAGAACTAACTTCCAAAGCCTTGTCTACGATACCTATATCAAACATCAAGAAGACTTGCATTGGTCCTAAAACAAATTAAATTATATTTAATAAAGTACCTGCACGAATAACAAGCTTAGGGAAAATCATTAACAATCTTATAAAATACTAATCAATATGTGTCTGATAAAAACTGATTTTTAGATAGGTATTTGCTTGGGATCAGGATACAAAATTAAAAAACTTAAAAAAAAAGTTGAAATTATGTGTCTCAAAAAGCTCACAAAACATATTAGTTAAAAGATATATGTTCAAGCATCAAAGCTTTTGTGGATTTTTATATGGTCTTTAGTAGACAACTTTGTTTTATTTTTAGGTAGGGAACAATATCCACATTAATAACAGATGGGGAGTGTAAGAGTCCAAAAACTGAAATGGTGGCAACTTTATACCATATTCACGCTATTCTAAAATAAACATACTCACTTTAAAAGTAGAAGCCTTGTTTATGTATAGACAAGGGTAGAAGGTTTAAAATCATCTCAATGCAAACATGCAATAACCTCTTCCTGGGCTTTCCAACAATTTTTTTTTCAATATTCAATCTCCATTATTCCATTAATTAGATATTATCCTGTGATAAACAAATGCTTTATAATAAACCAAAAAAAAACAGTCAATGTACTGTTAACAACAAATATATTTATTTTTATCAATAAAACTTGACAACACAGCAGGCCTATTTAAAGAATTTTTAGCCAGTAGCGTAGCTCGCCAATTCGGCATTTAAAGTGTCGGGCTAGCGGCGCATTCCACACATTCCAATCTGTCGGGATTTCGACGGTTTGGGCCAGTGAAGTTTCGGTCCACTAACTTGGGCCGGTGTAGTTTAGGGGAAAATACGCACTATCTGGTAAAAATATCGGTAAAATCTTAAACTGATACGTTATACTGTTATACATCATGGGTGGAGTTATGCAATAATGAGTCGACTAATACTTAGATAATCAAAAGTTGATGTATTTCGCTCTTTAAGGGTGTTTCTATAATACAACTGGAATTTAATCTACAAAGTTTAATATATTGCACGTTAAAGTCAAGCTCAAATTGTTACATTTTTCTCATTTGTCAATGACTGCTACGATGGCATATCACATAATATGTATCTCTTGATATACACACGTTTACAAGAACCTGCACACAAGTTCATTTTTATCGAAAATAATTTTTGATACATATAATTCTTTTTTATATAATATAACAAACTATTTTGCCATTTTTTGGCTTAAGACATAACACATGCATAACACAACCACGTAATATGAACATAGCTGCTATTTATCACTTGCCTTACCTCAAAACTATACGTTTAAAATTATGCCTTTATACATATAAGGCGCAATTGAATGTCGCGTTTAAAGTGAGTAGAAATCAAAAAATTAAAGGATCCGAAAAAACTAAATCCGCCGTCGCTTGGCGCACGTGTTCATAAATAAAAGAAGCCGCGGTCTCTTTCGGCTTTTTTTAGGCTTACTCAGAATACCTCCTTTCTTGTTTAATATTGATCTGTGAGGATAAACAGATTTTTTTTCATAAATATGGCCAATTAGATGTTTTGTGGTTTGTGTAGTTACACCACTGGCAAGAGATCAAAAGTAGAAAAATATTGTTAGTCTTTTTAAAAAATATGTTCCAAAACAAGTCACTGAAAAAAAAACAACATACAAACTACACAAAATAAGATATTCTACTAAAAGACACACTATATCATAGAAATCAATAGAGTAATCAATTTGGTGCAAATATCAAGTGCCTCAAGGATCTATTTTGGCGCTAATTTGATTTTTAATATATATAAATTCTATATCGCTTACAAATTTAGAAGGCTCCATCAAATTATTTGCGGGTGATACCAGTTTCCCTATACTTCAGATAATTTTGCAAAAATAAATGCTATCATTAATAAAGACCTAAATTTAATTTCTAATTGATTACAGACACAAAAATTAACTTTAAACTTTCAGAAATTCTCTTTCATGTATATGTCGAATATTATTCAAAATACAAATATTTCGCCAATCTTCTTTTAATCAAATGAATTATTCAATTTGTGTTAAATTTTTAGGCTTATATATAGAACAAAATTTAGCTTGGAAACAACATATAGAATATTTAAGAGTACACTTTTCTCCAATAACCGGAAATTTTGTTTAAAATTGGTAATTATATTTCTCTTAATTTGTTAAAATATGTATATTTTTGAAGAATTAATATCTTCACGTTTGATATATTTTTTAATATTTACAGTTTTTAATTTATTTGTAAATTTAAATATTAATTTTAATGTTTTATATTAATTGTTAATTAGTTCCCTACTATAAAGAATGTTTTTATTCTGGAATAAATAATTGATTAATAATAAATAAAGCCACTCTGGACACAACTTCCAAATTTTTAATTTGACAGGAGAAGTCAGTGAGAAGATTATATAGATTTATCTCAGTAAATATCATAGGTAGGGGAAAATGATCAAGGCTATTTTTGTACACGATATCCTGACTTTAATTATTTACATTTACATAATTCCTCTGGTACAATATTTTGGCCCATATTGTGAAAAAAAGTAATTTATGCATCTTTCTTCTTGATTTTTGGAAAACTCAAAAGAGCTATCGAAGAGCTGCAATTGGACAAAAAAATTGTGATTTGTAATTTTGCTGAGATCCGACCTAAAAAGTGACTGTTTCCTGGACTAAAAAATAGCTCATTCAAATTAAAGCAATCTCATAGGATGTTTAAATATTAAAGTCGCTTAGTCTTATGTCTTGCCCTCTATTATATCATATTATTTCGTGGTTAGGAGCTTTCCGTAATCTCAGTCTCATGACTGCTTTGACTTGATGAGCCCAATAATAGGACCTAACTAGTAAATTAATAGATACCTGTCGATTGTAACAATCTGTTTACAATATGAAATTGACTTGGTAGAGCAAGGGATTAAGTTTTATTTAACATTATATTCTTTTATGCCTATTAGTCAGGCGAAACGTTATCGCCAAATTGGCGTCAATGAAATTAGGAATATCAAAATCATCAGACAAAATGGAAGCAGGCAAAACGGGCCCGAATCAAATTAAAACCAGAGAGGCGAATTATGGCAATCATTGACTAAAATACTAAATTTGATTGGGTTACAAATATTTTCGAAAATCATATCTTGAGAAAATGCAAGACGATTTTAACCAAATTGTTGAGAATAAAAAAAAGTTAATAAATAGATGTTCACAGTCAATGTTCACTTTCATGGATCCACGAAAATGGTTTTCAAGTTTTCGACTTTATATTTTTAAGTAACTACTAAGCGGGAATGAAAATAACCCTTATTATTTTAGAATTCTTTTTTACCGAGTCTCATTTATAAAAATAGAAGTTATCTTTTTAACAAAATTCTTAACTCTATTTAGTGACAGTATATAACGGTCTAAAATGTATTAGTGTATATTTAATAATTAAATACCTACATTTAATCCGACGGCAAATATTAAACTCGGGGATATAATTCTTTTGGGGCCTACAAAAACCTGGGGAAAAACCCATTTTGGATGAATCGAGGTACATGTTAAGGTGGATCCAGATCAGTAATTATTTGCGTTTTGAGTTGTATTTGACACAAAGGACCCCGCACAATCCTTACAGGAAATGGCTTTCAGTCAATTTTCCTGAAACTTTGATATGTTATATAGTTTTAAATCTCCTAATCAAACACTTTCTTAGACACAACTCAATCATGCGGCTAGTTGAATTTGCCTGTTAATTATTTTATTTTTTTGTTTTTAAATACCTAATATGCGTTCAGATAAGTCAGTAACTAACTATCTGAGATTAGAAGTTATTATTATTAGTATCGTGTAAATGTTTTCCATATTGCGGTAATTTTTCTTTCATATTCGGCTGCACCTGAAACACTAAAATTCCAATTTTTACAAAAAGTTCAATTAAGTTAAAACAAAACAGTCACATTTGACTAATTTTCTATTATGTTTATTAAAATTAAATAAAGATTAAAGAATTGTATGGAAAAGATTTGTAAATAGCTGAATGAATTTTAGTACACGCTTTGTAACCTATTCATCATCTGAAAATCTAGGCCCTTAGGCTTACTGTAAGGATATTTACGTAGGCAACCGGTAAAAGTGACACATTTTAATTATCAAAAGAAATAAAACCATGATAAGGTAATAACAGATATATTTACTGACAAGGTTCGTTCTATAATTAGTTTGTGCCACTTTTACCGGCTACACAAATATCCCTGCAATATGCTGCTAATACAAAACGTGCATTAAAATTAATGGCCACGGTAATATCAGATATTTACAAATCTTTTCAATACAATTCTTTAATGTTTATTTAATTTTAATAGACATATTAAAAAATTAGCCAAATCAATTTTTGTTTTAGCTTAATTGACCTTTTTGTAAAAACTGGAATTTTAGCGTTTCAGGTGCACTCGAATATGTAACAAAAACCGCAATGTGGAAAACGGCTACACCCTGTATGAGTTTTTTTGCTAATACATATAGTAACTTCTAATATCAGATATTCTAAGCAAGTGACTTATTTGAACGCGTAATAAGTATTTAAAAACAAAACAAAATTGCAGGCACAATTCCAACTTTGACGCCCTGTATATCGAAAACTAGCTGAAGAATTGAAATGTGCCTATGAAAGCTTTTGTCAGGATGTCGAGAACTGCAATTTCAGGAAAACTGACTGAAAACCATTTCCCATAAGGATTGTGCGGGGTCCTTTGCTCTTATGCGTTACATTTTTGGTGACCTGGATTGTATGCCCACGACAACTTTTCAAATTTGTATTCAGAATAATGAAAATTAAAAATGTTTAATAAAAAAATACACAACTGAAAATTATTTACGATGACGGAACGGATTCCGCAAAAATTAATTTGTCAACTTTAGGTAAAAAGTCAAACATTAGACAACCTCCTAAATTACGATTCAGTAAGGTGCAGCAACGAAACAAAGATATTACAAGGTCGTGCCAATCTACGAAAGAACTTGTCAGAAGTAAGCTTTGTGGCATACACGAAGCATAATCAGTATCGATAACGGTCATTTAGTTAAAGTTAAGTTTTGTGCTTATGAGTTTCTAAAAAAAAGCTGGATATAGTAGATACGTACTTTTTTTTAATTTAATGCCTATCAAACTTTTTTCAAATTTTAACAATAGCCTATAAAACAGTAAAGCCACCGGACACCAAGGAACCGCCTTGTATATTTACCATTTACCCTCAATGAACAGCATTATTTAGACCTCTGCCACCCCCCCTCCCAGACAATTTTTCCAAATAATTTCCTGACTAACACACTATCCGTAGATTGTCCGATAACTTGAAATATATTTGCGTCGCAAAATATTGTTAATGTGGATTTCGGAGTGCAACTGTACTTTTATTTTATTTTACTACTTAAATATCTATTTTTGGATGACTGATAAAATCTCATTCCTTGTAAAGAAATATGATTGTTTAATAATTATGTTGATTATCTAGACCGCACCATGCGAGTGAATAAAAGAAACAGGAAACGGCATTACTAGACAACGCAGCTTTTTCTTCATAAGACCAAGTGGTGGTCCTTGTTCCATTCCATGTATTAATCGGTGATAATATGTAGTTATGTCTTTTGTTAAACAAATACTTTCGGCCCCTGGTTTACGACGCACACCTGGAATCGGCTATACAACACATAAGATACATATTTACGTCCTAAAATAAATGACGAAATTCAAATTTACACAGCAAATATTTTTGTTTAATTTCAAAATTCAATGTTCAAATGAGATACTTATGCATATAGTGCTATAAATTATGGTACAATTTGCAGCTTTGATCCGTTTATTTCGTTTCTATCAATTATTATAAAAACGATTGTGTTGGCGCCAAGTTATATGGAGCAACACTTGCAAGAATGCGTCTCAAACACTCATTATACTTCGCAGTCTCGTCTCATATTACAAAAACACCCTGTAGTTGTAGCTTGCTGCACGATTACGGTACGACGTTAAAAGAACTAAAAAAGAAAACAACTACCCTACTGTTGTGCCGCTCGCACATTTATTATCAGTGTTGTTTGTCGTACGGTTCGGTACGGAAGTCATAAAAATTCGGTCCGAGTATTCCCGCTGTGTTAGTGAAGTTTTATTTAAAATTTTATTTATAATTTGTTATTCTGTTAGTGATATTTGAGTGTTGATCCTCATGGGGAAGCACAGTAAAAAGCGTCGCAGTAAAGCGAAAGTTGATAAGATTTTGAAGAGGCTACGTAAGGAATTAGTTCGAAGTAGCAGTAGTGAAAGTAAGTTTTTACTAATAATTTTTACCTCTTTTCTCTTGAAACTTATAATTACCTAATATCAGGTTGACATATAGGTATTGCATAAACACATACCTACGGCTAAGTATTAGTAATTAGTCAATTTTGTTTCCATGCCGCTATCCGCATTCAAAATCATACCTAAATAGCCTGAAATAGCGGTCTCATATCGATCGGTTCAGCCGAGTTTGTTTATGTTTCTTTTAAGTGTCATAAATTCCTTGAATTGGGACAGGGTCTCATTCCTTGTCTAAGAGACAGAGGATATAAGGAGTTTTTGCATTTACCCTCAATGGTTAACAGATTTGTAAACCACGATCGTTGTCACTTATTGTGTACAATTAATGCAAAAACTTTGCCACTTATTGTGTGCAATAATATCTGCCACTTATTGTGTGCAACTATCTGGCCACTTATTGTGTGCATAAGTAAAGCGCATCACATGATACTTGATGATCCCACCTATTGTGGACAAGTCAAAATTGTGTGCGAACAAGTTAAATTGACACTTGTTATGGACTTTGGGTACATAAGTATATTTTTTTACAGGTTCATCAGATACATCCTCTTCTTCTGAGTCCCTTATTTTGGAGCCAGATGAGGAATCCCCTCAGGAGCTCCAAGAAAATATTCGTAGTGCTAACGAACTAATAAATATTAACCAAATGGGAGCCAGTACTTCAAAGATCAAAGATTATTTGGGGGACGATCCAGTAAAAGCCGTAAAAACGGGACCTCCTGTAAATGAGGAGACAGCAACATATTGGTTGTCAATTTTAAAAAATGGCCTACAGAAGGAAAGTAGGAAGGAATTAATAGAAAAGCATGCCATAACCGAAAATTGTCTGCTGTTACAAGGTCCAAAAATTAATAGTGAGGTATCTGTAGCCCTCACAGATTCTGCGATTCGGCAGGATAATTTTTTTCTGCATATTCAAGGGCAAATCGGAGCAGGTATAAGTGCATTGGTTAATCCAATTGAAAAACTTATACAGCAAGAAGGCAGCAGTGATTTATTGCAAAATTTAGTTGATTCAACTAAGATTTTAGCCGATGTTCATCACACTTTATCTACACATAGAAGATATTTGTTATCAAATCTTTTGGATGCATCGGCTAAAAAAGTCAGTGAAACGTGTCCTGTTAATATGTTGCTTTTTGGGGAAAATTTTTCCCAATCAGTAAAGGCTTCCAAAGAGATGCAGAAAGTTGGGCTTGAACTTAAAAAGACGAAAGGATGCATATTTTTTGATAAAAATGGATAATAGTTCTAAGAAATATTTAAGATTTCAACATGATAATAATTTATATGAATTTAATTCCTTGCCCATGGGCTTAAGTACAAAGCACTCGGCTGTGTCAGCAGCGAATTTAGCTGGGGCTAATATAGAGGTTATAAGAAAAGCTGCAGGTTGGTCCGAAAAATCTACTGTTTTTTGCACTTTTTATAATAAACCTATTATTTCTTCACCAGACACTTTTGCTAAAGCAGTTTTTACGGGGGCTGGTATTCATGTATAGGTTAATGAATTTATCATAAGAAAAAATTTATGTTATTATTTTATCGAGTATTTTATTTTGATTTAATTCTGTAAGTTTTTGAATTATAAATTTAAGTTAAATAGTGTTAGCTATATGTTAGGTTTATGTAAGCGTATGTGTGTAGTGTAGTTTCTTTATGAGTACTATGTACACAATTTTGTCTTTATTGACAATTGAATAAATTGGTTGTTTATAAGTTACAATAATATTGTCAATTTATTATAAATTGTTTTTGTGAGATTGGCCCTATTTTTCTTTAAACATCTACAGGGTGTTTTTGTAATATGAGACGAGACTGCGAAGTATAATTATAAGATCAATCGACTTACCTGTAAGGAAGGTTGATCGTAATTATACGAGCAGTCTCGTCGAAATATTACAAAATCCTCGCCCTTTTCTTTTGTTCTTAAAATTTAAAATCCCACCCAACACATATATGGTCCAATCTCATCAGCCACTTTCAACCACTGATAATAAATGTGCGAGCGGCACAACAGTAGGGTAGTTGTTTTCTTTTTTAGTTCTTTTAACGTCGTACCGTAATCGTGCAGCAAGCTACAACTACAGGGTGTTTTTGTAATATTTCGACGAGACTGCTCGTATAATTACGATCAACCTTCCTTACAGGTAAGTCGATTGATCTTATAATTACAACGTACAAAAATAGTAGAACGTGGCAGTTTTTTAAGCACATAAGAAATTGTGTCGATTTTTTATGCACGAATGTTAATATTATTATTTAAATTAACTTTTCAGCCTCACTTTCTGAAATCAAAAATATATACTTTTTAGGTCAGTTGAATTTTTTAAAGATGCAATTCAGGATATGAAGAAAAATCTAGACAGCACCATGAAAGAAAGAAGCTGCGATTGCGAACAGTATTATGGTTCTAATAGAAACACATAATAGAACGGGACTATAGTTAAGCTGTATCGAAAAATCATTCTAGATATCCATGGACTTCTACATTTTCCAAAAATAAAAAACAGTGGTTCGCAACCTATACATCAAGAAATATCAAAGTAAAATTGGTATTTCTTGCAGGCTATGCCTTTCCTGAAAGGAACAGATAAGTTCCACTATATAATGCTTATGGTGAGCATATATATATATATATATATATATATATATATATATATATATATATATATATATATATATATATATATATATATATATATATATATATATATATATATATATATATTTTTTTTGTTGCATTTTCTTAAACCATGTCTAATATTTTTTTTGTTAAAAATTCTTGGGTACTGGTTTATTTTCTTAAAAGAATTATTTATTTCCTTAACGTTTCGCGCTTCATAAAGAGGATATTATTGGCCTACAATAAATACAAAACTATAAAACATCGATTGACACACTAAAAACTTATTATAATAAAATGTTAAAATAGGACGTTACAATTTTTAAAACTCCAGTTTGAAATTAATGTTAAAATCATGTTAAAATACATTGGTATACGCACCTTGGAAATAAAAACAACTGGCTGCATTATAGTAGCAATGATGTTTCAGTTGTGACGTGTGGAAACTAAATAAATACTACCGATGTGTTTTTTTTTGTTTTTGGCTGAAAGCGATTATTTAGATTGACAATGTTTACATTATTTATATTGGTGTAAAATCAAGTTGATATTATTATTATTATTAAGTATAATTTCTATAACTGGAGTTTTAAAAATTGTAACGTCCTATTTTAACATTTTATTATAATAGTTTTTAGTGTGCCAATCGATGTTTTATAGTTTTGTATTTATTGTAGGCCAATAATATCCTTTTGAAAAAACTCTCTATGAAGCGCGAAACGTTAAGGAAATAAATAATTCTTTTAAGAAAATAAACCAGTACCCAAGAATTTTTAACAAAAAAAAAAAATATATATATATATATATATATATATATATATATATTAAAGATTCATTAATAAGTATTTCAAAAACGTTTGTCGTGTGTAAATTATTATTGAAAACATATAAAATTTCCTGTTGCAAAACATTTTACTATAATCGAGATACTGTTTTTTTCAAAATTGAATTATTTGTAGTGAGTTCTAGTAAATGTTAGCACAATTCAACAAGGACAATAAAATTCTAGTAACATTCCAACTTTGCAAGTTATAAAACGTTTATGTGAAGTTGTAGGTCAAAATTTGATTCTGTTAGACGTCATTTCTAAAATCGAAGAATTACTTATGCGTACAAGTAACTATTTGTTGTCTGTAAGTTGCTGGTTGAGAACCACTGTAATAAAATATCGTCAATATTCAGTACTATATCTGTATGTGTACAAAAACCTTTTAAAATATATAGTTTTTTACTCATAGTACGCAATGTTTCCTTTGGTAGTAACTTTACAATAAATAATAATGAATAGTGACACCTATACTTTCAAATAACCTACATAAGGCTATTTGAAAAACTGGAAGCTGTGTTCTTGGTGCTTCCTTAGATATTAGTTTAGATTTATTGGCATCAATGCGAGCAATAATATAAATTCTAATGTTGGCAACATTAGCTAGTTTTATAAATACCGCAGTTAAATGCAGCAATGGGTTTGGCCTTGCTATTATTTTAAATAAATATTAATAAACAAAATATATCCGGAATGGTAGTAGCATCCTCCCATCGCAATTTTCCACAAAGGGCCCTGTATATGTACGTACAGGCAAAAAAAATATGCGTAATACCCTTATGAACAAATTCAACAAGAGAGCGGGAAAACAAGTCATGAGAAAAAAGTACAAATGATTATTTTATATACTAAATCATGGTTTTCCAACGACAAAGAATCTGCTTATTGATTCTGTAGAATTGATTTTCAAACTGAACAAGCGTGAAAATTATATATATATATATATATATATATATATATATATATATATATATATATATATATATATATATATATATATACGTATATATATATATATATTTATATATATATATATATATATATATATATATATATATATATATATATATATATATATATATATATATATATATATATATATATATATATATATATATATGTATATATATATGTACATATATATATATATATATATATATATATATATATATATATATATATATATATATATATATATATATTAATAAAATTATATAAAAATTACTGTCAGAACCAACGACATATAAATTTTATACGTCATTGGTCAGAACTTAAACTTACTGAACAAATATTATTTTAACGTGGATAAAAATACTAATCTTGATTTAATGAATATTTATTTTATGCATCTATAACATATGCTAGAAATATCAACACCGTTAAATTTACAGCACTCTTAGTTATTTGGGGATAAGAAAACATACAATTTAATTTGTTTTCGCTAAATCAAGCGATGTTTTTTGTTGGTAAATAAGTAATAAGAATATATGTACAGGGTGTTCCAGCGAGGACTGAACAGGGACCTATTTTCGACCTTCCTTGTATTTTGGAAAAATTCAAAATAGCCAATCGATGTATTTTTTCTTCTAGAATCCAAAAATGTCATCGAAAAAATATTTGAACCAGAAACAAAAGAGTTACGCTATGCATCAGGTGTTTTTTAAATGGAATGTATCGTTTTTTATACGATTTTTGGAAAGAGTGATTTTTTTTATGTCCGTTCTGATTAAAAGATTTGATTTTGCGATAGCTGTTTATATTACATTTTAATGTTTTACAAACTAAAATTTTAGCTTCACCTGTTTAAAATATACGATAGGTTGGTATAGGTGATCAAGGTAAAATGACGTTTGAATGCTTTGTCAATAAAAATTGACATTATTTTAATTATTGTCGAAGTCTTCACCTAAAAAATATATATTTGACTCTGATCGAAATGAAATACTCTTTGGACGAGAGACTACAGATTGTTATGCTATTTTACAAGTGCCAAGAAAATGCAAGAGAAGCAAGAAGAAGATTTATTGCAAATTTTCATAGAAATATATCCATCAATACAATTCTAAGGATAAAAAACCTATTTGAGGAAAATAAAACTTTACATGATAGAAAAAGAAATTCAATAAAAAATAATTATTAAATAATAAAATAAAACTACTAATAACATCAATGTGACCGCCGTTTTTCTCGAAACAACATCAATAACTCCTTTGTAGCCTTTCTAAACTTGCTGTTACAATATGATTTTCCTGGTTAAGGCGGTTTGTTTCATCGACAATTTTTCCCATGATCTCTTGAATATTTTCGTTTCGTTGTCTGTATATGACGTTCTTCAAATGGCCCCAAAGAAATGTATCCAAAACTGAGAGGTCGGGGCTATTGGGCGGCCAAGCATATGTTCCATTTCGCCCTATCCATTCGTTATGGCGCCGATTTAAAAATTGAACCACATCATGCACGGCATGAGGAGGCGCCCCATCATGTTGCCAAATTAAATTCTGATATTCTGCCAATGGTAAGTCTTCCAAAAAATTTTCAATTTCGTTTTCTAAAAACTCATAATATCTGTGCCCATTTAAAGTCCCGTTAAAAAATATTGGTCCCAAAATTTTATTGTTTTTTATCCCACACCAAACATGAATATAATTCCTCCCTTGAAATTTAATAGTCTGGAACTTTTTTGGATTTTCAACGGCCCAGTGGTGACTATTATGTCTGTTGAATACTCCCGATGTTGTGAAAGTAGCTTCGTCGGTCCACACAATATTTTTGAATAAATCAGGGTCTTCGTTTTCTTGCCGAATTACCATTTGAGAAACAAATTGGAAGCGAAGTTCTTTTTGTGCCGGTGTTAGGTGCTGAAGTGGAAGGATACGAAAAGGCCTAAATTTATGAATTTTCAGAGTCCTGTGAACAGTCCCTCGGGTAACTCTTCTGCGCCTTACACCGCCACCGTACTGAACTTCCCGAACTGCATCCGAAATAGATTTGGTTGGATCAAATTGAAAATAATTTATAATGGCCTGGTCTCGATTTCTTCTTCTTTGTATATTTCTTTTTCTATCATGTAAAGTTTTATTTTCCTCAAATAGGTTTTTTATCCTTCGAATTGTATTGATGGATATATTTCTATGAAAATTTGCAATAAATCTTTTTCTTGCTTCTCTTGCATTTTCTTGGCACTTGTAAAATAGCATAACAATCTGTAGTCTCTCGTCCAAAGAGTATTTCATTTCGATCAGAGTCAAATATATATTTTTTAGGTGAAGACTTCGACAATAATTAAAATAATGTCAATTTTTATTGACAAAGCATTCAAACGTCATTTTACCTTGATCACCTATACCAACCTATCGTATATTTTAAACAGGTGAAGCTAAAATTTTAGTTTATAAAACATTAAAATGTAATATAAACAGCTATCGCAAAATCAAATCTTTTAATCAGAACGGACATAAAAAAAATCACTCTTTCCAAAAATCGTATAAAAAACGATACATTCCATTTAAAAAACACCTGATGCATAGCGTAACTCTTTTGTTTCTGGTTCAAATATTTTTGGATTCTACAAGAAAAAATACATCGATTGGTTATTTTGAATTTGTCCAAAATACAAGGAAGGTCGAAAATAGGTCCCTGTTCAGTCCTCGCTGGAACACCCTGTACAGCGTGGTCATTCTACATTTTAATCTGCCATAACTTTCTTATTTTTCAAAATATCAAAATGACCCAAAAAAGCAAAGTGTATGACTTCTAACCAAGTTTTTTTGTAATAGTAGCAAGATATTTAAAAGGAGTAATGTTTTTAAAGATATAAATATAACTTACATTTCTTTAAATCAGACACCCTATAAATTTTACTTTTAGTAGATAGGCCTCTTTTTCCTGTTTCCAAATATACCTTTATTTTTAAAAATCAATGAGAGAATGGAAAAAAACTTCACCAAAAGACAAATGTGGTAAAGAGAGAAAGAAAACCTTCGTCACACATATTTCTTATCGCGAAACTGTTTTTTCATTTTCTCGTCTATTTTAAAATATAAAGGTATCAAACCCGGTATATTTGGGATCAGGAAAAAGAGATATATCCAATAAAATTTACAGAATATACCAATAAAAAAAGCCGAGTTACATTTATATCTTTGAAAGATGAAACTTTATATTCATCTTATATTACAAAAAACTTCGTAACTAGAAATATGTTTTTGTACTGTACATTGCAGTATTTCTGTTTTTGGAATACTGGACATCTTATAAATTATTTTCAGTAGATTAAATGGTAAAGGGTAAAGACTTCTTAATTCTTAATTTCAGCTGAACGTTTATGTTTAAAACATTAGTAATTTAAGGACAAATTACTCTAGAAATATTAATTTTAAGTTAATAGCTAATTAATAGATATATTCAAAAATAAATTACACAGTACAGACATTTTCACTTTAAAATAATAATATATTTTTGTCATTTCCGACATCATCATTAAATGGGCTATTGGTAAGTTTTTAAATTCATCGCTAAAACATCTAATCTATGGCAAAAAGTTATCACTTTTTACCAATATAATACCGATGAGCACCGACATTAACAAAGTATTAATTGTAAATCAATTAGGATCTCCAAAAATATGTTATCGCTTGAAGGCACTAGTTTGATTTTTGTATTGTTATTCCATGTATTTTGTGTGTAATCGGTGCAGATTAAGTGATTTTTTTGTGTATTATTTTAAATAAAACCTTGTTTGTTCCAAATATGGCTTGTTTTAAGATAAGCCAATATTTCTTTTGCTACAAACTGATAATGCCGAACAGAAGAAGAAAAGGATTATCAATCGAAGAAAATGAAATACAGCCCAGTAGGTACCATCACTTGACAGTCAAGGACTGGTTAATTTTCTTCAAGATATTAAAGCGAATGGGAATGAAGCAGCTCTTAAGCCTATTGTAGAACCATTTGCTTCAGATGTAAGCGGGAATTCAGAGTTATGTTCTTTAACTATGTAAGTCAATGAAGACATGACAGGTGAGAATATTGAAAACATTTTGAAGGCAACGCTAAATAAAACAAGATAAATCTGCTAAATGGTACAGCCAAAAAGCTGGACATATAAGATTGTCAAATTTTAAGAGAGTTTGCTGCATACCAATTATTAAACCCTCTGTCCCGAGGAAAATCAGTTTGTTATTCACTTCAAAGTTATTTCAGTTCAAAAGCAACATGATGAAAATGAGACATAGTAATTTAAAATTCGAGAAAAGCGGTTTACAGGTCCATAGAGGTCATTCATGGCTTGGTACTTCCACAAATGCGACTGTTGTGCAAAATGACGTGTTGAAGTGAAATGTCCATATTTATTAACATAAATTAATATAGAAAAATGTTTTTAAACCTAAATAACTCATGTTTAATGTGCAATGAAGTTGACAACATTATTTAAAAACGGAGCCATACTTTCAACTAAAAAGCCAAATTCACAGTAACAAAATTTACTCATTGTGGTTTTGTTGTATGGTCTCCTCTGTGCACAGTAATAGAAAAAATCTATCTAAAGTTTTAGAAAACATACTTCCCAAAAGCTTATCAATTTCACAAAAAAGTTGTAATGTAAAAATGATTGCGATTATCAATAGTTTCACTTGTCTTGGTCTTCCTGATATTCCTCAAAACTTGTGGCCTTATTATTTATTCTTAAATATTAATATAATATATAAATTTTATTTCTAGTTAATGTGCATATGTTTTGTACTAATAGATGTATGTAATATCCTACAGTATGTAGCTGTTGTAAGTTAGTTATTATTTTATATTTGTATAACTAGATATTACAATGCATCCAGAAAGTGCATATTTTTCTTCTCTATTTTTTTAAGCCACCCTGCAGAATTACATTCTAAAACAGTGTTCCAGAGTGTTACCTATTTCGACATCATTTTTAGATGTGAACTATGTTGTTTCTAAGGTAGCGTTAGAGAACAATAAGTTCTGTTGATCTTTTATACATTGTATATGAATTACCTACTTTTTTAGTATTTTTATATTAATAAAGTGGTGTTTTTTTATTAAGTCCTAAAAAAAGTAAGACAAACATAAATAACAAAATTATATTTATTTATAAAAGAAATCTTTAAAACATATTTACAATTCATAAAATCTTACAAAACAATTAAATACGGCAGTCACAGGCAGCAGTCAAAAGCTATATTAAAAACAAAAATACTAGCTAGTATCTACTTTTGGCGTCTACTTTTTGAAAGTACATTTAAGTATTTTCTATGTGCAAAATGATATTAAAAAAAATAAGCTCCAAACTAAATAAAAAAACGTTAATTTAAAAACATTTTTTTTTTACATTTTAAAACAGACTGTTCTATCAAATCCAAATAAAAGGAATGAAGTTGTGTGCCTTCAAGCGGTCATATTGATTTTATTTGATAGCATCTTGGGCAACATTATTAAATACATAACCTCACTTCACATTTAAATAAAATTATTACTCTAATTTTACATTTTAAATTTTAATTCTTTTTGTCAAAATTATCTCCATTAGGACCATATCGTCAAAAAAATTATCACCTCCATCGGCGCAGAATTAGGCTAATGTTGTCGGCAGTTCTATGAAAATCAATTTAAAAACGCTTTGATTTAATTCTTAATTAATTTAATAAAGCCCTTGTCAATAATTATTGAATTTAAAAACTTACTATATTTATATTTTATTGATAAAATGTACCTGAATATATATTTCTAAACTTAGAAACAAAAATTATTTTCAAAATATATAAACTAGATAATTACATTTTGATAAGATACAGAACTGGGCACCCTGTATTAAAAGTATTGTGCTATCCATGGTGAAAATACAATTTCATTTACACCTATGTACCAACTGATATACAATTTTGTACATAAAAGTATAATAATATAAGGGTATTTTATATTATGGTATGATATACATTGTCCTTCATTTAGTACTTAAACATTATTACTCTCATCCACTTTGGTACATGTTATATTTGGAAGAAACTTAGAAGATAAAAGTGAATGAAGTTTGCTTTTTAATGTAAGTGAATTTACACTAAGAGATTTTAGGGAAGTAACAGCTCCCTGTAAAGTGATTTGAGATTTCAGAAGTTGGTGTTCTAAAGCACTAAGGTTTTTCCCTGCTTCATCTACAGTTGTTTGAATAAAAGCCTCTATATTGTTATACAACGACGCGTTTGATTCACCTAAAATCATAAAAATTATAAGAACATACAAAATGCTAAAATTTTATTTAACGAAACTTATGTACGTTCATACTATATATTTAAATGTTATCCTACTGTATGTTCAAACTGCTTGATATTTTAATTAAATTAGATACATAAGACTGAATACGACCTGGTTTGTAGTTTTATCAATTATTATTTGACATTTTCCATAATTAATTTCCATCAGTTTTCCTTCTTTACATAACTTTTTTATAATTTATACAAATTACACAATTTTTTTATTCACCATATTATTTTAAGTCTCCATGTTTTTATCAAGTACAAATGTCCTGGTTTTCGTCTAGTAACTTTTCTTAATATCGGGTGTGTGTTTGTAAAAAACGTTATGCATTTTAAAAAGTATGTAATTTTTGTATTTTCTTTTTGAGTCAATTTTTTGAAAACTGAAATTTGTGCCGGTGTATTAATTTTGCTTTAGCGACATCTACCAACCTCATAATATTTAGGCAATAGATGCTTTATGCGCAATCAACCTTTAAAGTTAATTAATACTACTGCAAAAAATGTCCAAAAGCAAATTCTTTTGACAATGCTATGAACATTTTATTAATGATTACAACACACTAGTCAAAACTTTGTGTTATAATCAATTATAAATATACATTGCCTACCACTTTTAAAGAATGCTATTATAAGCACCCGACGTTTGCATGGATCGTTTAGGTTTTTATGTATTGTGATTGCATCAACTTATTTGCAAATTTTATCTGAACAAGAAATCAAATAATTATTATTAATACTCTTTAACTCTCTCAAATCTTAACTACGACCATGATTGTTACATATTTATAGGAATTAAAATTACTGAATACGACACTGTTTTTCTCATAATCGACGTTCTTAGTACAGCCAACATTAAAGCAAAAAAATATCAGAATCTTCCGACAAATCTTACTAGATAACTCATACCCAATTAAACTTATTAAAAATGTATAATACAACTAGAAATAATAATATCCTAAGCGACAATAATTCAATAATTATAAAGGGAATCATAAATCTTAATAAGGACTTGCTTTTTGGTACATTCAAAATCTGAGCCCTAAGAATATTAAAGTTTTTAAAACAAAAACATAAAAATCGCACAACGTAATGTTAAAACAATTGGTATTTTGTATAGTAAATTAAAGGTAAATATCATGTTTTAAACCAGTATAATTGCGTTTAATCCATTCCTTGTTCTAATTGTGATAAAAAATACAGTGGTCAAACAAAACAAAGATTATATCTTTTTTAAATTACCTCTGTTATTTTGCTGATATACTGTATATCGTATTATCTAATTTTTATTTTTTTTACATACCCCGTTTTATAATATGCATTTGGCATATTGTTAAACCTATATCTGTCATTACTTGATAGAAAAACAATTGGTGTACAAATTGTTTATTTCTTGTCAAAATTTTATAGGCAAAATCTACCTACTTTTATACCTTATATACTCCTGAAAATTTACTAAAAATTGTCTTTAAATTTTAGTGAGTGTAAATAACATTGTAAAAAGCTAGATTTAAAAAAAATGTATATATATATATATATATATATAAATAAACATATATATATATATATATAAACATATATATATATATATATATATATATATATATATATATATATATATATATATATATATATATATATATATATATATATATATATATATATATATATATATATATATATATCTATATACATATCATCATCAACAGCTTTTTCATCCACTGCTGGATATCGGCCTACCTCTCGCATATACCTATGCTGTGTGTCTTAGCTGTAATATATAATACAGAGGTATATGGGACCTACAGTTTATCGTCGAATCCGAACGACGCTATTTGAGAGGTGATTTTAGCGTATTGCTGATGAAGCGCGAAACCACCAACCCATCAGAAGGCGAGCGCATTATGTATTCTTAACAAAGTCTGCCTCAGCTCGGAATCGAGCCAAGGACCTTTGACGCCGAACAGCATACACACAGCCATCGGCGCCACGCTCGTCTCAAATATATATATATATATATATATATATATATATATATATATATATATATATATATATATATATATATATATATATATATATATATATTTATATATATCAGGGGCGTGCGGTGAAATTTTAAGGGAAGCAATTTTTAGAAACTTACCTATTTGCAATGTAATTCGATTCTTCGATTATTTTTTGCAAATTCGTCAATGACGTCATCATAAAAACGTCGATGCTCCGACATATTTTGGAGAAGTTTATTTTCAATGGAGAACAGCGATATATGCGAAAGTCTCTCCTGTCCCGTTGAATTTCTCACGAAATTTTTTATACGTTTAAGTGTTGAAAAACTGCGTTCTACCGATGAACTTGTGACAGGTATTGTCAATACTAATTCACACAATTTCGACACTTTGGTGTAGGCATCTTCCAGCTCCTTGTCTTTTAAAAATTGCATTAGTTCCTTAGCGTTATTTTTTGCGCTAATGTCATCAGTTTCGTAAATCACTTTTAGTTCAGATCGCAGTATCACTCGGTTGAAGAACTGGCCATAATGAAGAAGAAGAGATTTAAACGCATCTTCTGGAAAAGTTTTTCCTTTAAATGCATCAAAATTGCAGAGCTCGAGGAATTTAAAATCATTTAAAACGTTAAATCTATAGTTTATTTGTTGCTGAATTTGATCGACTATTTCATAAAAGAGGCGTCTGTATGATGTTTGAACATCTCCCACCTAGTCTGTTCGAAGACGCTGGGCTTGTGGCTCTACATTTAACATCATCGTTTTCTCCCAAAATAGGTCAAAGGTTAAATTTAATTTATGAGCAAAACAATGGACAAACACAGCACTTGGGAAAATTTCTCGAACTTTAGCTTTCAGACCCCCTAATTGTCCTGCCATCACTGCAGCTCCATCATAGCTTTGAGCAACTAATTTTTTCTCTCCATTAATTTCTTTAGTAACGGTACAAACTGCGGTATACAATGCATCTGCTGTACGATTTTTGGACACATTCTTAAAACTTAAAAATCGCTCTTGAATACTTCCCTCTGTTTTAACGTATCGTATTACTATAGATAATTGGCTAAAATTAGTGATATCAGTTGTTTCGTTCAGAACAATAGCAATGAACCGCGCCTCGGCAATCTCCTGCCTAATTCTTTTTAGAATAATGGTTGCAACAGCGGAAATTCAATCATTCTGGATTCGATTCGACATTCCGCGAAAAACGCTTGACTGCTCTAAATGATTTTTTAAGCAATCATCATATTTAGCCATTAAACTAAGTAAATCTCGAAAATTTGAAGAAACCCTTGTTTCGTCATCACCTCTAAATCCCAATTCGTGCTGTCCGAGAAAACAAACAACATCGATGATTCTTCTTAATATTTGCCTATTTTTATCGACCAGTTCATTGTGTTGGCGGTGACTAATTTCCAACTGTTTATTAAGGGCGTGTTCAATTCTTTTTCTTTTATGGCGGCCTGTAAATGCGCTTTGGACATAATGTGTCTTTTTACAGCTTTATGGAAATTGTTTAAATCGGAAAAACCAGTTTTATTCCAGAGATCTTTTTCATTTTCAAAAAGTAAACATGGCCAACAAAATAATTTACTTATATTTTCACTCCCTGTTAGCCATTTAAATTGTTCGTATTGTTTTTCCGGATAAAAATGTCTAATATAGTTTTTCATATTTGTGGTTAAATTTTTCATAGGCGGTTTTGCCCTTCCTTTGGAAATTAATTGAAGCTTATCAGCGAAGTTTAATGTTAAAAATCCCTTTATTATTAAGACACACACCACACATTCACACACACTCTTCTTACTAAATTCTCCAACATTTGCAACGTTATTACCGACAGCCGAAGTTGACGGTATTTGCATATCCACGTCCGTATTATTGTCTTCCATATCGCATCATGCACGACGCGACGTACGTATCACACAACACAGGGATAGCCGTTCAAACAAAGAACTCCAACGATAGCTTCCGCCGCCACTTAAAGCACGCGACTGAAATGCAAAAATTGCAAACAGCCGGTGGAAAGTTCAATAACCTCTTGCTCGATTCACAGGAAATCAAGCATACAGGACTTGGCTGCAGAGAAGCTAGCGGCCCGCATAGGTTCTATTCGATATTCTATTATGGCTGTGTCGGAGTCAAGGCCGCATTTATTAAGGGCTTGATAATTAAGATAATATTTTAACATTTTTAATATAAACTAAATTAATGGTTTCCTATTTCAAAAATTACATTTTAGAAGATGTTTTGTAATTTTTTTTGGGGAAGCACTGCTTCCTTTGCTTCCATGGACTGCACGCCCCTGATGTGTGTATATATATATATATATATATATATATATATATATATATATATATATGAAACAGACCTATCTGACTTGGCGTCGAATATGGTCTACAAAAGCGCGGCACGATGCCGGGACCCAGGGGTGAGGAGAACGTCATAAACTGCAAATGCCGCAGTGTTGTGACCCCATTATTTAATAGTCATTTTATTTGTGAATAGTCTTAAGTATTATATATTCATTAGTCTAGAGATAGTTTGACAAAAACTGCTTTAATGGTCGTTTATTGCAAGGGAAATTCTAAGTAAACAATATGTATTTTAAATTCTACTTCAAATTCTATTTTATGCACGTTCTTCCGCCCCAAATATTATTATACCCGAAAAAACCTATCATAAACTCATTTACACTATGTCGATAAAGCTTGGGAAGGTTCAGCTATAAAAACATAAAAAAAACCATTGTAGTACAGTAAGCAGTGGCGTAGCAAATACTCCCCAAATTACTTTTATAGACACCTTTTTTAATCAATTTTACAGATACGCCACTGCATCTCAAATTAGGGAATTCATATAAAAATAAGTTCTAGGTAGTCAGTATAGAGCAGGTCAGTCATTATGTCAGTACTATATTGTCAGTAGAATTAAGTCAGTAGACACAGTAAGAGTAAAGATTTGTTAGAAGTAAGAAGTGTCCCTCTTGTACAGAAGATAATAGAGAGATTTGAAACAAGTTGAAGTGTTTACATTTACTACCAGTGCTAATACAAAATACTAAAATTATTAAATCATAACAGTGGTGGCATTCGGCGAGTAATAAAAATATTAAAACATAACATTGGTGGCAGCGGATCTGGATATACTACCCCGTGTTTTCTGAAGGAGCGCCTAGAACGCAGCAGGAATCACACCAGTTAAACCACATCGGTATACCAAAGAAAGGAAGTTTCAACAGACTTGGAGGAGCGCCCAGTACGCAACAAGTTTCGAGAAGAAGAAAGAAAACGAGGAAATTCGCCTTATGTCCCAGCTAACTAAGGATGAAGCTGTAAGTTTTTTTCTTTTATTTTCCTGTTGTGGTGACACTATTTGTTTTTTTTATATGTTATGCATTTTTGAAATTATATAGATATATTTATTTTGTGAAAGGTACTGCAAATACGTTGTGTGTTGAAAAAGTAATTGAATAATCGACCGTATAACTTATCTATATTTAAATTTTTACCCAAAATTTTTATTAGTATTTAATCTTTATAATTTTAACAAACAAAAAAATGGCTGAAGGAAAAGATGCAATTGATGTATTAAATTTAATAAATTCATTTGACGGCTACGGCGATGGAAATTCTCTTCAATTTTTTCTAAAAAACTGTGACGCTGTAATGCATATTGTGAAAGAAAATGAAAAAAATAAATTAGCTAAATTAATTTTTGGTACTAAATTAAAAGGTAAAGCTCAAGAGGTGACACAATATAAAGAATTTTTAAATTGGGATGAAATTAGAGATTTTCTTTTAGAACAGTTTACGGATAAAAGACCGCCTTCTCATTTTTTAACTCAAATAATGAATATAAAACAAAACTTTAGGGAAACCGTTACAGAATATGGAGATAGATTAAGATACCTGCATAATAAATATAAAGAAACTTGTCATTTAAATTATGAACATAATTCTGCTAAGGTATTAATAGAAAATTTAGAGTCAATTTTAGTAAACACGTTTAGACAAGGGCTAAATGATGAAAAAATACAAATTCGAGTAATTGCTGAAAACACAACAGATTTAGACAGGGCATTATCATTAGCAATCGAAATGGAACTCGAAAACAACGTTAGAGCAAAAAATTCAAATTTTAAAAATGTAGGTTTTGTGGGTCAGGGAAATAGAAATTTTAATAACCAAAATCCTAAACTTTTGTGTATGTTCTGTCATAAAAATAATCATATAACTTCTCAATGTAGGCAACTTATACAATATGAACAAAATATGGGAAGAAATAATTTTAATAATCCTAATTATCAAAGCTTCAGTCCACAACAACATTTTAACGCAAATTCTTCAAATGGGCAAAATTATAACGGGGAAGAACCTATTAATGCTAGAAATAATTTTTCTTACAGGGGAAACGATAATCATAATTACAATCAAAATACAAATTCACGAAATTTTAACAATAATTATAATGGGAACAATTATCGTCAAAATTATACCAATCCCCGTAGTTCAAACAGACCTCAAATGCTTTCAGAGATACCTCAACAACAGCGACGATACCGTCCTAACTATAATAATGAACCTGTCAATAATTTTCATCAAATACAAACTATAACGTCTCAACCCCCCAGTAGCCTCCAACACAATCTTAGTATTTCTCCTCCACAACCAACTACATCTGTCCAAGAATTTTCGGGAAACGACAACGAAGCCTTGGTTGATATTTATATTTGATTTTGATTTGATATTAAAATCAAACCAACTCGTAATAATTCAAATAATATGTCTCCTAAGTCAGTATTATTCTCTAATAATTGTAAACAGTTAGATATAATTGAAATAACTTCATTGGGCACTAAAAAGTCAGAATTGCAAATTTTGTTAGATACAGGGGCTGATGTTTGTTTATTAAAGGAGTCGATTTTACAAGACTATTCAAAGCTAGATCAAAACTGTATTATTGAACTAAAAGGTATAAGTAAAGAACCGGTTTTTACGAAAGGTCTATATAATGTAACAATCCAATTAAAAGATAATAAAATATTAATTCATCCTTTTCATATCGTACCAGATAGCATTCCTATAAAAAATGACGGAATTTTAGGCCGCGATTTTTTGCAAAAATATAAAACTAAAATTAATTATGAAGAAGAAACTGTTTATTTTGAGGACAATTGCTTTAAGATTTCGCCTTCAGAGACTTTAACGACTATACCCCCAAGATGTGAAATGATAACTTATGCTTTGGCCAACGTTTCAGGTACTGAAGGTATCGTAAAATCGAAACAACTTGCTGAAAATCTCTATATAGGTTCTTCTTTGACCAAAGTACATAATCATAAATGTTTAATTAGTATTTTAAATATATTTAATGAACCCTTAACAATTGCGTTACCCAGAGTTAACGTACAACCTATCACTAAAGGTGAATTTGACATTATAGAGCTTAGTCATAATAATAATAATATTGAAAATAACACGAATATAAATTACTTTGAACGTTTAGAAAAATTGAAACATTCTCTCAACTTAGAAGGATTAAATGTCGAGGAAACTAACTCACTTCTAGAAATTTGTGAAAATTTTATCGATATTTTTTATTTAGAAGGTGATAAACTCTCTTGTACAAACACAATAAAACATAAAATTTCTACAGACCCTACTAAGGGACCTATTAATATTAAACCCTATAGATTACCTTTTCAACATCGGGAGGTTATAAAAGAACAAACCGATGCAATGTTAAAGGATGGAATAATTTCTCCGTCTTACAGTCCTTGGAATAGTCCCTTATTAGTAGTTCCTAAAAAAACTGATTCATCAGGTTTACCTAAATTTCGCGTGGTCGTAGATTTTAGAAAAATTAATGAAATAACTCCAGGGGATGCATTTCCATTACCTAATATTACAGATATTTTAGACCAATTAGGAAAATCGCATTATTTTACAACTTTAGATTTAGCCAATGGATTTCATCAGGTTCAAATGGACGAAAATGATAAAAATAAGACAGCTTTTAGTACTTCTACGGGGCATTTTGTTTACAATAGGATGCCTTTTGGCCTAAAAGGAGCTCCGGCAACCTTTCAGAGGTTAATGAATGCGGTTTTAAGCGGTCTTAGTGGCATAAAATGTTTTATTTATTTAGATGATGTCGTAATTTATGCTAATAATTTAAAAGAACATAATGAAAGGTTAATTGAGGTATTTGAACGGTTTCGGGAGCATAATTTAAAGCTTCAACCATTAAAATGTGAATTTTTAAGAAAAGAATGTTTGTATCTAGGTCACATTATAACAGATTATGGCATCAAACCTGATCCTTCAAAAGTAGAATGTGTTTTACAGTTTCTTCAACCAGTAAATCAAAAAGAGGTAAAATCATTTTTAGGGCTTGTCGGATATTATCGAAAATTTATAAAGGATTTTGCGAAAATTTCAAAACCTCTTACCAAATTGCTCAAGAAAGGATTTTAACGGAATTTAAATGGGACCATGCTTGTGATATTTCATTTCAAACACTTAAAAATAACATTACTTCTCCTCCTGTATTACAGTACCCAGATTTTTCAAAAGAATTCATTATAACTATCGACGCAAGTAATTATGCGATTGGTGCAATTTTATCACAAGGAAAAGTTAATAATGATCGACCTATAGCTTATGCTAGTAGAACTCTTAATAAAGCCGAACAAAACTACTCAACGACAGAGAAAGAATTAGCGGCAATTGTTTGGGCAGTTAGACATTTTCGACCATATGTTTTTGGAACAAATTTTAAGATAGTTACGGATCATAAACCTTTACTTTATGTATTTAACATAAAAGACCCTGGGTCGGGTCTTACAAGATTTAGGTTAAAATTGGAAGAATACAATTTCGAAATTATTTATAAGGCCGGAAAGTTAAATACAAATGCTGATGCCTTAAGTAGAATGATTAAAACGGTAAACGCTGACATGATAACAGATTATCAAAAATTTTTAAATTATCTGCAAACACATATTGTTATTAACACAAAATTAAAAGAAAACAACGCTAATTTATTTCAGATAAATAATTCAGATCCTATAATATTATTTTTTCTCAAATTTTTTAACAAAGAGCAATTTAATATTTTGGAACAAAATAATCAGATTAAACAATTTCTTGCATCATACAACGTTCAAAACGATTTAAAAATACCTTCCGTCTCTCAGTACCAAAACAACGACTGTAATATATTTTTACTCAATGATAATGAAAATATGTTAAATGACACAAATTATGAAAATATATGGTCTTGTCTACTAAAGTTAAAAAATCTTGTAAGTAACAAAAAACTTAAATTGTCATTTATTAAATATCATTACAACCCGTTAGTAAAATGGGAAATTATTTATCCCATGATAAGATATATTTTTAAAAACTCTAATGTAGATATAACAGTTTACAATAATAATTTAATAAAACCCTCTGAATCTGAAAAGGAAACCTTATTAGAAGAATTCCACAACTCTCCTTTAGGCGGTCATCAAGGAATTGCCCGTACACATAAAAAATTATCCCAATTTTATACCTGGAGAGGCATGAAAAAAGACGTAAAAAGATTTATAAAAAAATGTGAATCTTGTCAAATAAACAAATTATCGCGAAAAACAAAAATGCCAATGGTCATAACTTCAACCGCGACTAAACCTTTTGAAAGATGTTTTCTCGATATTGTTGGTCCCTTACCTGAAACGGAAGCAGATAACAAATATATTCTTACCTTCCAAGATGACCTGACAAAGTATAATATTAATGTCCCTATAAAAAATCAAGAAGCCTCAACAGTAGCTTATTACTTCGTAACGAAAATAATTTGTCTATATGGACTACCTGAAACTCTAATTACCGATCAAGGTTCAAATTTTTTAAGTGAAATCTTTAAAAATACTTGCAAACTTTTAAAAATAAAAATTGTTCAAACTACTAGTTATCATCCAGAATCCAACGGAGCTTTAGAACGTTCTCATAGAGTCTTAGAGGAGTATTTAAAACATTTTATCAAAGATAGTCAGGAAGACTGGGATAGCTGGATTCCATTTGCAACATTTACTTATAATACAACTCCGCATACTGCAACCCACTTTTCACCTTTTGAACTTTTATTTGGCCATACCCCTAATTTACCTACTTCAATTATTCAACCTATGAAAACTCAATACACATATGATGATTTTGTTGCCAATCTTAAACAAAAATTACAATATTCTAGCCAATTGGCTAAAGAAAATCTATTGAAAAGTAAAAGCGTTTCAAAACAAAATTACGATAAAAATTGCAAAATTAGAGATTTTAAAATAGGTGATAAGGTGCTACTTTATGACGAATCAGTGCGAAGAGGCAGAAGCAAAAAACTCACATCCTTATGGATTGGACCTTATATAATAATAGATAAAACTTCTGACGTTAATTTTATAATACAGAAAGGCAAAAACAAACAATGCGTCCATGCCAATAGATTAAAACAGTTTTATGATTAACACAAAGCAAAAAAAAAAAAAACATGTATAAATGTATTATAGAAAATAATTTAAAATATAAATGTATCTAGATAGTATTTTTAAATTTTATGTTTTCTCCTATTTCAGAATAATACTACTCAGTATCACTATATCTCTGAATACCTTTCGTTCTGATAATAGCGACGATTATAATGTCACATATTACGACCACAACCCAGGAATACACTTTGAAAAACTTGGAGAACTGCGACTCTATAATAACAAATGGAAGCTAATTACATATGTAGATTTTAACAACATTATAAATAAACTTCTTTCTCTAAAAAACTACAATAAAATAACCTCTGAATTATGTAATCATAAAAATTTTCACTACCACTTATCCATTTGTGACACGTTTTTAAAGTCAACTAAATATAATTTTGATAAAATTAGCTCAGATTTAGAAACTTTACATCAATTAATAGGTTATAGTACTTTAAGTAGAAATAAACGAGGATGGTTCAATATTATCGGAAAGGCTACAAAAATTCTATTCGGTACTTTAGACGAAGAAGATGCGAAATATTATGATAGCAAAATTTCAGATTTATCACAAAATGAGGGTTCAGCATTAGCTCTTTTGAAAGAGCAAACTAAAGTTGTCAAGTCTACACTAACAAATTTCAACAATACTATTGGAACCTTAGATTTTAATGAAAACATTTTAAAAAATAATGTTAAAATTCTTTCCAAACAATTAGAAAAAGAACAAAAAGATATTAAATTTTTAGACTTAAAAGGCAATCTAGAAGAACACATTACGCTGACAAATATGATGTTACATCAACTACAACTCGAAGTAATGACTTTGATTAATGCAATTCTTATTGCCAAAAAGGGTTTATTACACCCAGCAATTTTAACACCAGTTCGCCTAATTGATGAACTAAAACAAGTTACGGACTCTCTTCCCCATGGTTTAGATTTTGCTGTGCCTCTTGATATAATGCATTCTAATCTTATATTAAAAACGATTGAACTAAAAGTTTACTTTGAAAATAATCATTTAATTTATATAATTAATATTCCTTTAGTTGAAGCACAATTATTCTACCTATATAAGGTATCGCCTTTTCCTAAGCTATTAGCCACTAATCAATTTGTTTTGATTCAACCATCTTCTAAATACATTGCAATAGACGAAACAAAACAGCAGTTCATAACTTTCTCTGATCTCGAATATAATAAATTTATAAAAATAACGGATGATAAAATGATTTGTCAGCAACAAAAACCAGTTTCATTGGCTCATTTAGTGGAAAACTGTGAAATGAAGTTACTTCAAGTAACAAATAAAATTCCAGAAGTATGCGAAAAACATATATTAAATTCTAATAGAGGTATCTTTATTCAGTTACTTACAACTAATACTTGGCTGTTTGCAGTGCCTTGCCCTGAATCATTAACCATTTCATGTATTAATCAAAATAAACCAGTAGACGTTATTTTAAAAAAATAGGAAAACAGTGTAATGCGTATAGTGTTTCAACGATGCTCGTGCCTCACGGTAATGCCTTGCAGTCGAAAATATTTAGTGAGTTTGTTCCGCCATTAGAAATTAGTGAGGACTGTTGTGAAAAAATAAAAAATAATAACATTAACCTGACAGAAATTTTAATAAACGAAAATTATAAGACTCTTTCAAAGCACATTCCTGAACTGAACATCGCTAGCCATAAACTAGACGACATAGAAAAGCTAACAGAAAATCTTGAAAAAAATAATTTTTTGTTAACATATAATATTTCTGGTTCTGTTTTAGCTTACATTGTATCTGTTGTTGTATTATTATTTATTGTTTACAAAATATATTCAAAATGTATAAGAAAAACTTCCTGTTGTGGAATAATACCACATATTTGCGTAAGGGTAAATCAAACCATTGAACCATCCCCGAGAAGTAATAGATATATAGCTCAGTATACTAGTGAAACTTCTAATAGAATTAATAATGATGATCACCCTGAGGACGATCAACCAGGTATATCATACACGCCTCGCAGAGCTATTGGTCACACGTCCTCAAGACGATCAATTAGATAAGTAATAATATTATGTTTTATTATAAGTAATAAATTTTTTTAGTAGAATCTAAGTAGATTTAGAATGCCTAATTATTATTAAAAAAAAAAAAAAACAGTTTTCAATATTATATAGGTTAGTATAATATAGAATAAGAACATACTTCATAGCAAATTTTGTAAAATCATTTCGAACATAATACTTTTGTTAAATATTAATATCAATTACAAGGATGTATATTTTGTATCATAATTTATATTTTAACTCAGGAACAAAATTTTCTAACAATTTCATTATTATAAAATCTCTCATTTAGGGGGGAGGTGTTGTGACCCCATTATTTAATAGTCATTTTATTTGTGAATAGTCTTAAGTATTATATATTCATTAGTCTAGAGATAGTTTGACACGTAAATGCAATATTTAGACATACATTATATTTCGGCGGAACCTTCCGACAAAAGCTGCTTTAATGGTCGTTTATTGCAAGGGAAATTCTAAGTAAACAATATGTATTTTAAATTCTACTTCAAATTCTATTTTATGCACGTTCTTCCGCCACAAATATTATTATACCCGAAAAAACCTAACATAAACTCATTTACACTATGTCGATAAAGCTTGGGAAGGTTCAGCTATAAAAACATTAAAAGAAACCATTGTAGTACAGTAAGCAGTGGCGTAGCAAATACTCCCCAAATTACTTTTATAGACACCTTTTTTAATCAATTTTACAGATACGCCACTGCATCTCAAATTAGGGAATTCATATAAAAATAAGTTCTAGGTAGTCAGTATAGAGCAGGTCAGTCATTATGTCAGTACTATATTGTCAGTAGAATTAAGTCAGTAGACACAGTAAGAGTAAAGATTTGTTAGAAGTAAGAAGTGTCCCTCTTGTACAGAAGATAATAGAGAGATTTGAAACAAGTTGAAGTGTTTACATTTACTACCAGTGCTAATACAAAATACTAAAATTATTAAATCATAACAGTGGTGGCATTCGGCGAGTAATAAAAATATTAAAACATAACAGCAGGTCAAAGTCAGCGAAAGTGACTAATTTGTTAAAAACTTTTGAAATTGTTTTATCTGCGGGGCCGAAATTTTTGCACATTTTTCTAGATATCATTCCGAAAAGTAGCAAGAATTAACACCAGTTTACTTTTGTGGACTAGAATAAATATGAGGACTCTTAAATGAACCATTTTAAAATAATGACCTTTCGTAACTGCGACAAAATCTAAAAAAGTGACAGTAAAAACTCTTAAAAACTATCCAAAAACCAAATATTTTATTCCTCACCTGATCCCTCATTAAAACATTCTAGTAAGTGTGGGGCTAAATATTTAGCTTTTTTTAATTACAAGTTGTTCTAATTTTAAATAAATATTTCTCCTTTATAAAACACATCCCGTAACTCCAACAGTAGGCACAACACGCTCATAAAAACATTTCAATTATGTAAGGAACAAGTGAAAAATAAATTTTAATTAATTGGTTAAATTGGTTTTAGCAATTTAAAAATTGCCGCCATTTTAAAATTGATAATTTTAATGTCCCCGTATTTTGGTGATGGATTAAGCTTGAAAAGACCTTATAAAAAATGTGTTACTCTTCTCCATTAAATTTTTTTTTGGTACATGGCCCACAATCGCTATCTTGAAATGTTTAATCCCGAAATATACACATAATGCAAGCAATATGACCAATTGATATGATCGACAGGTGGGCAGTTTAGTTCTTGTACTGCGAAGAAAGTATACACAAGATGGGCCGCAAAATAGAGCATAAAAGGTCGCTTACGGCCCACGGGCCGGGTTTTGAACACCCCTTGCTCTAGAATATATCATCATCTACTTTTTTTAAAGGAATAGGTTTGTCGATTGGTCTATGGCTTAGGTTGGGCAGTAGGAAAATGTGGAAGAGGCCAGAGCACAAGGCAAGCTTACCAAAAACTGTAGTCAGTCGAATTATAATGTTAA